>JAHWFP010014862.1:0-31060 GCA_023313725.1 Lithobius niger | reverse complement strand
TGTTTTTGGTTGTTTCTTTTCTGGCATAGCGTTAATCCTCTTTTCACGATTTCTTTAGCCAGAGTGAAATGAGCCTGTCGGCTTTCAAAACATAAGTTGTTGCCATAGACATTGTTGTTGACGCGAGCTAGCCTATCTCCAAGTCCATGCAACTTCTCGGATTGTTGCCACCCTTCGTCAATCAATAACCTTGTGGTAAACTTTATTTTGGGGTTACCAGCTTGCAAGTTAGGCTAAACTTCGACACCATACACGACCTGTCGTAAAGGTAGCAGTTTTCAAATTCATCAGAGCATTAAAGTGGCACTATCACCGATTGAAAATAGGCAGAATCTGGCAACGTTTAGCAATATCTAGCACTTGCTTGCATCAGGCGAAGGAATGCACAAAGTCATTTGTTTTTACGAAACAAACAAGCCACGAGCCTTTCTCAATTATTGAGTGAAAATTTGGTATATTCTCTTGCACCTGGGAGCTGTACAGGTTAATAATATCTCTACCACTAGATGGTGCCAGTTTATTTGCGAACGGTTTTCAATCGTTGATAGTCACACTTTAAGCGGAATTGACGTATCGTGCATAGTGATCAGCCGATGTGACTTTTTACAGATCAGATACTGATCTGATCCCGATGTTGATACCGATAATAATAATGGAAAACAAAAATTTAAGATTTAATTCCATACAAATGCAACTTGAGTATCTGGTTTTGCATGGGTTCCAACTGGTGAGATTATCCAAAAAATTCTGTGCAACAATAACAGGATTTTTATTCTTATTCCAACTTATGGCTTCAGTATATTTCTCTTCTCAGATTTTAAGTTTGTCGTCGTAAAACTTACAGCGACAGAACTACCACATGCTAGTGGTAGCAACGGTTAAACGTGTAACCGATAACCGTGGCAAGTTCGGTTAAACGGATTTTAATTTCTGTGTTCGTGTAAACGTAATCTACCAAGATAGCATCGATGGACATGCAGCGTGATTTAGTTAAAACTTGACTTTCACTAGTTTTTTTCCCTCCCTCCCTCATCACCAACGGCCAAACTTCTAAAGTAGACTCGTCCAAGCAACCCGGAGTATTTCGCGCACATGCATATATAACTGAGCTGTCAATCGCGGTTACAATTGGTTCGCCAATCATCATAGCTACGTCTTTTTTTCACCACGTGCGCCAAGTCAGGTAATATTTTTCCTACAATGCCACCTTAAGAAAGCTGCTGCTGAGACAGTTAAATGTGAATTCTGCGGTACAGTTTTAAAATAAAGCAGGCGGATCAACTGGATCCATGAAAAATCGTCTTGGTGGAAAACACCCTACACCGCCAGCCGGTGAATAATTGACTATCAGATCCGTCTTTAATCCAAAAAATGTGGAACCAGCACATACCAATTAAACCTACGATAGATTAAACAATGGTCTGCATTTATTACTAAACTGTTACTGAATAATGCCAATACACAATCGTTTTTACTAAACATTTTTTTAAACAATTGTTTTGTGAACATTGTTAATACTCGGTTACACGGTAACCGAACGTTTTAAAAATAGGTTAAACGTTTAATGAAATAACCGGTAATTGCGACCACTACCACATGCTACATTTTCATTCATAACAAACTGAGCAAATGGCTTTGCTTTTCTAACTTACTTGTTGCTTTTGCCACGCTAGGTGTCAGTTTTGCAAGGAAGATGGTTGTGTTTCTTGTAGGGATCGGCCGATAAAGAGTTTTTTCCGATCTGATCCGATACCGATGAAGGGTAACCCAAAGAGATCCGATCTGATACGATACCGATGTCGATAGCCTACCAATAATAATAATAAAAAAAAACAAGACTAAATATTTAACCCTTAAAGTGCGGGCGACGAGTATACTCGCCAAAAACACAAGCACAGCTTTGAGTCCTAAAAACAGAGTCCAAAGTAAGCACAAGATGGCCTACAATAGAGAAACGACAAGAATACTAGGTTCCCTTAACAAGCCGACTCTAGAGACGGCCGTGGCCGAGTTGGTAGAGGCGTGTGCCAGAAGAAGAGCTCCTTCAAGTTGCTAGTTCGCGTCCCGTCCACGTTACCCCTACTTTTGTGGAGATAGATAGAAAATTATTCAGCAGTTAAAGGGTTAATTTCCATACAAGTGCATCTTCAGTTTCTGGTTTTGCATGGATTTCAACTGCCAAGATTATCCAATACGTTGTTTGCAGCAATAACAGCATTTTTACTCTTATTTCTACTTAAGCTTCAGTAGCTACATTCATCTGCTAGTCAGATTTTAAGTTGGTCGTTGCAAAATTTAGAGCGTCAGAACCATCACTTGTTTCATTTTCATTACAAACTGGGGGAATGGCTTTGCTTTTGCCACAGTTGGTGTCTGTTTTGCAGGGAAAATGGATGCGTTTCTTGGCGAAACGAACATCTGTATCGGAAGCCTTATAGTGGTCAGATACTGATATGGCAAAAATACCGATTATACCGATATCAATATCTGACTATCTTTAGTTTCTTGGCCTAATGAATACCTGTATCGGAAACCTAACATTGTCCAATACGGATATGGCAAAAATACCTATTATACCGATATCAATATTAGATTATCCCTAATCAAGAGGTGATTAGCTTCTCTGTCAGCTAATTACTCCGCTGTCAGTTCACTACAGGCACATTTTCAGTAGCTGATCTCTATCTTCAGTATTTTCAGTGGCTATCTTATGCAGGCCAAGCCTTGGAAACTGAATATGAGAAAAAATAGCGTTCGTCGTGCAGCAAAGCTGGTGTTTCAGTAGTTTAATTGCTGACTAAAGACATGAGTGAAAACGAACAACTTAAAAATAAAAATTGACTCCGAACCTTTCAGTCCAGGGCAGTGAGTATGAAACTTAACCTGTTTCAAATTTGTGCAAGTGTAGGACTTGTGCGTGTATTGTAGACCTGCTGCCTTCCACGATCTCACTACTGGCTAGCCAGCCACATCCTTGTCAAGAGAGCTTTTAGTGCCTTCCTGGACAAACTTTCTTCTGTACGATTAGTGCGATTCTGCAACAAGTTTCGCTTAGGAGCAAGCTTCAGTGTTCATACACGGATTGGTTGTGGCCAGGATTGTGAAAAACCCAGGTTTAACAAAAATCCAACCAGGGTGGGTTTTATCAAGTTTTGCTGTTTTTGGTAACTTTTTTGATGATGTTTGCAGTGTGGAGTTTTTTTATTATTTTATTTAGTGTTGTAGTCACTCAGCTCTTTCAACTCTTGAGTAGTAAGTTGAGCTGATACTTTTTGGGGTTAGGCTAGGTTAGTGACTTGGCAGTTTACTGGGAAATATTGATTAGGCTATTAAACATTCCTTTATTCATTCCACCCCTCTGTCTTGAAATATTTGTTTTTTATCTCCAAAACTCCTTTTTTCAATTAATATTTACTGACACAATTAATATTTTTTGATTTTAGGTGCAAATTTACACTTTTAAACCAAATTAAAGAAGTCAAAAAAACTGTTCTTTTGCATATGTTACTTATGTTTAGGCTAAGTGCAATTTTCTGTTGTCTGTTGATGTGTATTTACTAACCCCCAAAAATTGAGTAATAAAACCTTGTGGGTTTTATTGGGCTGGGGAAAATCTCAACAACCCTGGCCTGGTTGTGGGCTGCAGTGGAGGCATCATTTGCGGGGGCCCTCCACTTGGTACAGTAGCTGTCTACCATTTTGGACCTAAAAGCCCTCTGACCTGACGGACCATGTTCAGGGTATCTCATCCCTTCAGGATGAAAAAAAAAAGTTTTTCCTGTATTGCTTTCCCTTCCCATGTCCTTGCTTGGTTGTACCTAGGGATGGCATGAAACAAAAGTTTATTATCCCAATAAAATTTGTAAAATTACCGCAATAATCGATATCTCGATAAAACAAAGTTTGAGGCTGGAATAACTATTTTTATTTTGTTAAGTAAAAAAAAAGCCAGCTCAAGCTGCAATTCCACCTTCACGAACGTGAATTATGTGGCACTCGCCCTTTGGCCCGTAGACATGAAAATGGCACTCGCCATTGTCTATTACTGCCTTACCATGTTAAAACAATTTAGCAGTTGTGTGCTGGTACTTTAAAAATATTGTTTGCATTAAACTAACTCTCCTATCAGCTAAAGTGACTAGCAACCACACACATGGTTGGAGAGCCGTTGTAATTCTGCACATAATGCCACAAACCGTTTGTTACTAGCTATTACTGATTTCCGAGATAAGACAATTTGAGCGTCGGGGTTTGCACGATAATCGACGAAAATTTGTATTGCGACATTATCGAATTATCGATTATCGTGCCACCCCTAGTTGTACAGTTTAGCACAAATAAATAGGCTACAGACTAGATAAATAAATAAAAGCAACGTAAAGTCAGGCCAACTGTACTAGGTTTATGCTGCTGACATAAATTAGGCTTACCTTTTATTGCATGTTAGCATTCAGAATTCTTTGTGACTTTTAAGTTAGGACTAGGCCTCTAAATTTGTGTCTGTTGCATAATTATTAACATGCTTTATCTTGTTTCTTACATTTACATTATTTTCTAAGTAGGCAGAGTAACTTACTATAATAGTTGATTAATTAATAATAGTTTGTAATAGAAACGTACGAAAATCATAATTTGTATGCATCCCGAGTTACTCATTGCAGCCAGAGGTGCAGAATTTTCCAGAACGCCAGAACAAGGTTCTTGTGAAATTTCGGAGAACTGTGGAATTTCTTGAAATGAGGCTTGGCTGTAGTGCAAGTCCATGGAAATTTCAAAAATCTTTAGGCAATTTTTATAGAAAGTTTTGTCCAGTAAGAATTTTCTGCACCTCGGATTGAGGCAACAGAAAATTTTATGAATTAGTCGCAAGATTTTCGAAAGCTAAATTTTCTAATTAAGATGATTTCTTCTTTAGCGGTTGCTGGAGCGGACAAAAGCTCGGGCCGAAGACTTGGACCAAAAGATGTACCAAACTGGCCTCGCGGCTACTGCAAGGAAGCGTCCAAGCCCATTGCGTGAAGACAATACTAAAACTAATCAGAAAGATGTAGAAGGTTTGTATAACGCAAATGATCCAATATTTTTGTTGACAATGAAGCTCATTTATGAGACTCACTGGGGTTATGAATAACTGAATAGCATACAGTACTTTTTAGTGGTTTGGCGACTCAATTCAGTTGATGTAGCAATGAAAATTATTTTTTTTTAGGATGGTTTACCCCAAGAACAGAAATCTGCGTTATTGCAATGCTTTTTTCTTTTTTGCCAAAACATATTAACCTGTTAATTCAGTATTACATACATTGTCCCCAATGTGATGTTCCCCTGGAGGTTTCTTCCGGTGTGCAGGCGCCTGCTTGCATGTCCCACTGCGCATGTGCGGCACAGTCCTCCCTTATAAAAGCGAGAGCATGGACGCTTTCGGCATTCATTTTCCTCCAGAGGTGTCTACACGCCACCTCGCATCGAGGTTCCCCGCCTCTCGCACGAAATTTGGATTCTACCGGAGATGGCCGCCGCTCCCGAAGCTCCCGCTTCATTGGCTGCTGTCCCTCATGCTCTTACTCCCTTCGCCCTTCGCCATTGGCAACCGCTGGGTTTCTGCCCACGACCTTGCTGCTGCCAGACCTATCCTTCCAGAGTCGTTCACTGATGCTCCCTTCGCCGTTGAAAACGCCCTTTCGGAGTCTCCTCTCCAGGCTGGTCAACACACCCCACCTGTAGCACCTATGGATCTCTCGTCCCTTCGTTATGACTTGCAACTTGCGAAGGACAACTATCGTGAAACAAAAAGAAATCTCCGCCGTGCTACGGCCGCCAAGACATCGTCCATGACACCGTCCGAAAGATGAAAGACGATCCGATGCCTCTGCCATCGTGTACGTCTTCCGCTTGTCACGCCCACACTCAAGACTGGGTCGCCTCGACGTCGAGCCAAGAAAGCCACAAGCACGGCGCTACTTCTCCTGGTGCCTTCAAGAAACGAAAGATCACCACTCCTCCCACAACCAAGAGACCTCTGGTGCCGGACCCACTCCCAATTCCGGCGATCCCTTCGTCCGCCATTCTTTCAATGCCCGAAAGACGAATTCACTTTCCGCACTATTCGGCTGACGACCCGACTCTGCCACCTGCAGCGCTACTGAAGACAGTCTAGGTGACGGTACCAGACTGTTTCTTATTCAAGCCATCACAGTCTGCCGACGCCCCAGTCATCAACTGAGGCCTGAAGACGGGGTTTGGCTTTGCCCTTCATGACAAGGACTCCAAACCTCGCAAGGGTCAATCCATATATAGCGGTCCAATAAAAAATTAAATGGTTGCTCAACAATTTTTTAAGGCAATAACCCTATCATGATGGGAGTTCAAAATGACCAATATTTTAATTTTAGGCCATTAAAAAAAGAAAAGTTGGTTCTCAGGCCCTCCCGCTCCGATTTTTTGACGGGAAATAAAAAGAAACAACGCGGTAAAAATAAAAGTTACAGATCAAAAATAGTCCTTAACGAGAAATGAAAATATAAAATTACCATTCTTGTCGTTAAATAATTTCATGGACACATGGTAAGCAGAATTATGATGCAGTGTTCTTTATTTTACCCAAAATAAAAAATAATTCCCCAAAATGTACGGAAAACTAAGGCCGAAAAATTAAAAAAATTAAAAATAAAATTTCGCCCGCCCGCACGGATTTTATGAGAAAAATGCCCGAGAACCAACTTTCTTTTTTTAAGTGGCCTTATCACTCTCCGATTTTGTGTGGCGGCCATCTTTGTTTTGGTGATCACAGCAGTTTTCGCGTTTGAAAGGCTTTACGGAAATGCAGATATCTCCTCTTCTATTTGTCCTATCTTAATGAAAAAAAAAGCATTTATTAAAGAAATCTATGGGCTACAAATCAGTCCAATGACATTTTTAGGTATTCTCAAAGGTAAAAATAAAGGCTAAATTTTAAGATTTGCACAGAATGAATCACAGTTTCAGCCCAAATTTTTTGAGGGAAAGAAGCAAGTCTACAAGCCATCATTTTTTTTTGTGATCACGTGCTATACACGTGCCAATCGGGGAATCCCAGCTTTCCAACACGACCAAGATGGCGGCCTTTTGTTGCGTTGTTGAGTTACGACAGCTTGAACCAAGGTCTAGTTTTAACAAACAAAAGCAATTTCGCGTCAATTTTGATGACATGGCCAATAAAATCACAATTAAGGTAATTAAAAGATGATATTTAAATTAAATGAATCCAAAATAGGCGTGCCAAAGTACCTAATTCAGTCGGAATTACACCTCCGTTGTATGCAATGGCGGTTTTTCTTTGCAAACGGGGCTTTGAATCGAGAGTGCGTTGGGAGTTTTAGAAACGGTTTTGAAGTGGCGATAAATTGTGGTTTGGACTCCAAGGGGTTAAATTCGAAAAGTAAGACGGTTTAATGACGACATCAAAAACTAGCAAGAAATAATAGCATGATAAACCAAAGATGACTTCCATGTTGCAAGAGTCGACAGTTTTGTTCATAAAATGAAAAAAAAATACAGCTTTTTTTTTTTTTGTTGGTTACGTTCCTTTTTTTTTGCTTTCTGTCTTTGTTATACTGTGCGCAATACAAAACGGAACGAAAGTAATTTAAAGCTGTAAATAAAAGACCTGTTGTGGTTTTGATTTTGTTTTAATGCAACCAAAATTCAATAATTTTAATCTAAAATAAATAACTGGACTACATACCGGTTTCACAAATATTGCAAAATTTTGCTAATTATTTTTCGAAATGAAGCAGTAGGCTAATCAATGAGAAATCCTTCAACTAGAAAAATGTTTTCTGACTGTTTAACCTAATGAGTGCTTTGTTTGTTTCAAAAAAAATTTGCAGAATTTAGCAACATTGCAAAAACAGTTCTGTAGCCTACATGCAATTATACTATACTGGTACTTATAATAGCGTAAGACTTCTACGCGTTTAATGTAAGAAAATAATGTGAAACAAAGCGAAAATTAACACCTTAGCTGCAACTTATAAGGGGGGAAAAATAAAACGGCTTTATTTCGTTTTTGTGTGTGAATTACCCGGTATCTGGTACCGGTCTGGATCCGCCACTGACATCAAATTATCCAGAACTGATCCAGATCCAGCAAAATGTATCCGGTTGATCCCTACATAATACTATACTAAAGTACTATTCATGACCAAAATGTCAGATTTTTATCTCGTGCCCAACCAGAGATACTGCACGTTGAACTTAAAAATTTTTGAAATTTCTTTTACAAAAAAGGAAACTGGTCTCCAGGTTGAAACTTGTTGGGAGAAGACAATTAGTTTCTACCTATTGGCAAAAAAAATGATGGCTTGTAGACTTGCTTCCTTCCCTCCAAAAATTTGGGCTGAAAACGGTGATTCATTCTGTACAAATCTTAACATTTAGCCTTTTTTTTTCACCCTTAAGAATACCTAAAAATGTCATTGGACTGATTTGTAGCCCATAGATTAATTTAATAAATGCTTTTTTTTTTCATTAAGATAAGACAAATAGAAGATGAGATATCTGCATTTCCGTAAAGCCTTGCGAACGCGAAAACCGCTACGATCACCGAAACAAAGATGGCCGCCACACAAAACCAGAGAGGAATAAAATTAAAATAATGGTCATTTTGAACTTCCATCATGACGGTGGTATTGCCTTGAAAAATCAAATTTTTAAAAAATTGTTGAGCAACCATTGGCTGGACCACTATATGTGGATTGACCCGCAACTTTCTCGGTCAATCTACAACCCTTCTGACGTTCCTCCTCCGAAATAAAGGCTCCCTCCTCGGCAAAGGAACTACCCGCCCCATGTCCCGGCTGTGAAAATAGTTTCTTTAGCTCTCTTGTGGACGGTGCCACGAGCCCACACAATTTTAACACGTACTCCGAATGCGAATTTTTTTGCGGGGAGATCAATATGGACTTCGGCACTGCTCTCTCCATCCCCAAGAAAGTGGAAATCCCGACCAAATGCCTTCGGCTGAGCCTCCGAGCCGCTTCTCAGGCCGACGTCCTCAACACAGCTGTCAACGCCTTGTGCGAGAACCTCTCTGCAGACGCAAGCCCAGAAGTGATACGCAACCTTTCGTCCCTGATCTCTCAGCTCTTCCAGATATCAAGCTTCGCTACCTATCACTCCTTAAATTAGGCTACCGGAGCCCTTTTCAACAACACCCTCCTTCTCTGGGAAATAGCCCTTTTGTCCGCTAACAACCTGAACGTCTCCACACGACATCGTCTCTGCAACCAACCCATTCACGATATCAGACACTCTCTTCCGTGGTCTCATTCCGACCCTAGCCCAGGCCCATTCTGACCTAGCCCCACACTTGGACATCTCAAGGAAACTGAAACCACAAAAACACAACCCTTCGTCCAACCGTTTCTTCCAAAAGACCAAACAACTCAATTCCCGCCTCCGCAGGACGACTGGAACAAGGCCACACCTACATCATCCTCAGTCTGAACGTATGATACCTCCTCCTTTCAACCGAGAAATCAACAGCCCTTTTGGCCCGACCCTCCTCGCTCCCGCTCTGGTCAACGCACTCAGCAGAAACGAGCCGCAACTCCCGACCGTCGAAGCCGTCAATCGTTACCAGGGGGCAGGAGCTCCTTTTGCAAGAACCAACAATGTTGCCTCCTGCCTTCCGGTCAGTGCAAAACTCCACCACTTCTTTCCGGCCTGGCAAGAACTCACCCACAACACGGACGTCCTTTCTATCATCAAAAACGGCTTTCGGACGACGCTCCTATTAAAAACCTACCCTCCGTGGACGTTCTCTCCACCCATTCCAGAGTCCCTTTTGTTCGAAGTCTCGGAACTCCTGCGGAAGGACACAATCAAGGTATGCCACAAACCTGGACCTAGCTTTTACAGCTCCATATTCACCCGACCAAAGAAGTCAGAAGGCTCTCGTCTGATTTTGAACATGAAACCTCTCAACAAATACATCCACAACGAACACTTCAAGATGGAAACTCTAGTCCATTTGCCTTTCGTTCAAACAGAACGACTGGACAATCTCGATCGACCTGGAAGACGCCATGTCCGCCTTCATCCATCAATCATCCATCTCTTCTGCTTCATTTACGACCGAAAGGTCTACGAATTCCGCTGCCTCCCTTTCGGGCTAAATGCAGCCCCAAGAATCTTCACGATGGTGTTCAAACCCATCCTGGCAAAACTTCAACACCAAATCTAAGCCAGTGCTTACCTAGACCATTGGGCCCTCAACAACCTGGACCCCCACACCCTGGAGCTCAACAGAGACAAGACCATCTCCCTGTTAAACCATCTTGGCTTCGAAGTGAACTACGCAAAGTCACGCCTTTCACTCGCACAAACGTTCACATTCCTCGGAGCCTCATTCAATCTACTATTGGCAAGAATCTCGCCCTCGCCGGATCGAATCGAGTGAAAGGATAAATCTCGACTGCATTTGCAGATTTATTTACCTTCGCAAAGTATTCCAGTGGTCTTGAATTCGGAGCGATGTCCCGTTTTCCAACGGCGGTCACAAGACGTCTTCCCCAACTCCAGCGGTTTCGTCACTCGCTGTACACAGCCGGGTGCCGATCATTTGTAGTTGGTTGCCTCCGGGAGTTACTAGTCCATCGCTAGAATCAGTTTTGGTCCCTGCCTAAAACTTTCCCTATCTAGTAGACTAGCCTAAAAAACACCCACTCCTGAAGCACATGTCTTGACACGACGACATCTTGTTTACCAGGCCCGGCACGACAACACACTGCACGTGTAGCAACAATATCGTGCCTCACACCTTTGCAGTCTGGGCACGAACCACCAAAATGGTTCGCGCCATTTTTCTTAACATGGAGGACCTCCTTCAACACATCCGACTCTTTCGCAAGCAAACAAATTTCACTTCCCGGGAATTAAACTCCTTCATCGGAAATATGGACGCAATGCCAAACCTCGTTCCCTACGGCCAATGGATGGTCAGACCCCTTCTCCATCATCGCATAGACAACTGGTCAATCAACCAAATACAACCCGACAAACCAAGCATGTTCAACAACGACTTCCCCTTCGAAACTCCTATGGTGGTTCAACGTTACAAACCTCACGAAGTCACTACACCTTCACGAACCCCCACCCGATCTCCTCACCTTCACGGATACATCGAAAACCGGTTGGGGCGCACACCTAGACAACCAGGAAATTTTGGGCCCTTGGCCAGTATCCTGCAAAGACCACATCAACATCCTCGAGCTCCGAGTAATTCTAGCTCGCCCTTCGACACTTCCTCCCACAGATCCAGAACAAGGTAATCCAGGTCCAAGCCGACAACACGACAGCCCTGGCTTACATCAAGAAGGAAGGTGGAACAAAATCAAGATCACTGCACAGCCTAACCTCAGAAATCTTCAACCTCTGCATCCCGAACAACACCACCCTGCTGCCACTGCATATCCCGGGCAACAGAAATGTGATTGCAGACTCTGTCACACCGGAAAGCACCGACAGGCGAGTGGTGCCTCAAGAAATCCATCTGCGAATCTCTCTTCACACCGATGCTAGACCTATTCGCAACTAAGCACAATGCCAGACTTCCCCTTTACATCAGCCCAATCCCGGACAAAGGAGCAATAGCTGTAGACGCCCTAGCATTCCCATGGCACAACCTATTTGCTTACCTCGTTCCCCCATTCAATTTACTTCCACAAGTCCTTCAAAAAATAGAAAGTCAGAGCCTATTCCTCCTAATAGCCCCTCTTTGGCCATCAACAGCGTGGTTCCCTCTCCTTCTAGACTTCGTAGTCGACACTCCAAGAAAGCTACAGAAAGGATTAAAGCTACACCCAAACCTTGCAAACCTCGGCGTACACGGGTGGCTACTATCGTCAAACTCCTCAAGAAAGCCGGAATTCATCAGGAGGAGGCCGAGCGCATCGCCTCAAAACCAACCGGAGACTACCAACCACATTATTGGTGTATCACAAAACACATTAATTCAAACGACCCCCCTTTACCCGACCTCCTGAAGTTTTTTACCGACTTATTCAACATCGACAAACTGAACGGCTCAACAATCCTCGTCTACCGCTCAGCCCTAACTCGGTCTTCAAAGCAGCCAACAAGATCAAATTGCTCGTTGGCTCTACTACTATCATTTGAAAACTAAAGTCCAGCAACCAGACGGACCGTAACTGACTGGGATCTATCCCTTGTCTTACGATCCCTAATGGAAGACCCATACGAACCAATGCAGGACAGCTCTCTTCATCTCATGACCCGGAAAACTGTCTTCCTAGTAACCCTGGCGTCCAGTCTACGATGTTCCGAAACCCAAGCTCTCAGCAGACCTAGCTTACTGCATTTTCGGACCAAACTTCTCCTCCGTCACGCTACACCCAAGAGCATCCTCCAGAGCAAAGACACAAAAACCATCTGAATCATCAAAACCAATTACTTTTCCGTCCCTATCCAACATTGTAGGCAACGAACCAGATCGTCTCCTGTAGAGAAAAAGGGCGCAAACCCTTTTGCGGTTCATGCTCAGGCTTGAACAGCGACAGAAGTCACGTGCCAACAATAGGGTACGTGTGTGTTGACTTCTACTCTCTCTCTGCAGAAGAAGACGTCGTCGTGTTGAGACGTGTGTGAGGAGCGCAAACGACGCCGACTAGTTAGCCATCGTGATAGGGCAAGTTTTAGATAGGTCTAATAACTGACTACGATGGACTAGAAACCCACACACCAGACGGGTTGCCGAGAGAATCGGCGTGTACGCCGTAATACATACATTGGAGCGACGCCCGGCTTGCTCAAGTGCAGTAGCGACGATCGCCATTGAACACCGGACCTTTGCAAGATGAAAAGGTAATCATACTCCTCACCGTTTATGATCTTCTATTCCTTCCATCTCCTCTGTCCAGTCAGAGCACTACGCTTTTATCTAGCCCGCACACAACAAGAGGACATCCGTAGAGGCAGAAACCAACTATTCCTCCCAATTGACACCCAAGTCGGCGAAACCTCAACCGCTATGATATCCCGTTGGATAAAGAAAACAATCGAAAACAATACGACAAACAAAAATGAGTAAGAGCATGAGGGTGACGGCACATGAGGTAAGAGCAATCTTCACATCATGGGCCCACTACAATGCCACCCCGATCGAAGAAATCCTGGCAGCATTAAACCATTAAACCTTCACCTCCCACTACTTAAGGGATATGTCAAGGGAAGAAACAGGACTACACCAGCTGGGACCAATCGTCGCAGCCAGAACCGTGGTCAAGCCCCCCCTTAAGCACTCAGAACGAAGCAGAAGCAAGTCATCCATGAAGGAAGCAAGACCTAAACAACGGTCCTTTTCAGGACCACCAACTCGCACGAAAGAGATCCAAATTCCTGTTTCACACTGTTTTGAATAAAGTGCTAATTTTTCTCTTCCAGATAACAAATTTTGGGGAAAGCCTGCTTGCATCCCGGGGCACCCGTCAAGGCGGTGGCCGCCACCAAATTTTGATGAGGGCTCCTGTTGATGCTAAATTAACAGGTTAATATGTTTTGGCAATAAAGAAAGAACATTGTGCTGGCCCCCAGCCAGGCCGGCTAAAAATGGTTTCTTTTTGCCTAAAACATACTTAACCTAACTCCCGCCCTTCCTCCCCTCTCGAGTCACCACTTAAGTCACCTTATCCCCTCTCGAGTCACCTTATCCCCTCTCTGGCGTCCACGCAAACCGAAGAGTCCTCCGTCAAAAAAAATGGATTATAAAAACTGAAAATTGAAACTTTTGAAAACGTAGAAGAAGGTGGGTCAAAAAATTCACCGCAGTGGGGTATTTTGTGGGGGGGGGGGGGGGCGGCGGGAGTCACCTTTAGAAACGGCTACGGCCTATCGTTCAATTATAAAAAAAAAATTGGCCTAATAAAAAGTTTTCTTTCCGTAACACTGAAAAAAAAACGGTCGGTGGAAGAATTTTTTACAAACGATGAGTGCAGTTTTGTGGGTTTAAATAAGCAATAATATTTGAAGTAACAAGTCGTGCTTCCTCCCTCCGCCACCTTTCATTACATACGTGTAAAAAATGAGCATTCTACAACGCTAATAATATACGGTATACCCCTATGTTTCAATAGTAAGCAAGTCAACGGTCAAGAAGAAATCTAGCCATTTCTTTATCCGTCTTTAATTTATTCTCGAAATTCAACTTCGACCAATTTTCAGTAGGCTATTCTTCGTTAGACCTAGAAGCGATCGAGCGTTCCACTTTGGTCAAGGCCAACTGAGATAGTAGCTGCGTGCCTCTCTACACTATAGTGATCGTGGAACACAGCTTCTCAGTTTGCCTTTACTCTGGCATGTTTCTTTCCCGAATCCGTCAGTGTAAGGCACGCAACGATCGCTAATACTATCGTTTACTCGACGTTGGTTCGCTGCTTGGCTGGTTATGGCGGGAGTTAGCTAAACGGTGGGGGACCGCGAGAAGACAACACATAAATACAGGTAAACGCCACTTTTAACACTGAAATCGGGCACGTGGACCATTTAATAATTGTTAGATGATTTCTTAAAAAACTACATCCGGTAATGTATCGAGGAAAATGACCAACGAAGTACCGTCCCTTTAATCAGAACCCGAGATTTAACCCTCTGGGCCCTAAGGTTTTCTTTTCTTAACTCAAACGTATATAATGTAAAGCCGATATATCGGCTTCTAGGGCCCAGAGGGTTAATGATGTAACTAACAATCAACACCAGCAGCCAATGGTAATGGTTAGCAAGTACCTCTAAACTGTTCGTGTTCGAAGAATCATTTTGGGTTATTTTGGTTTAAGCAGGTTTAATATGGGAATGCACTGTCATCACCACTAACTGCTAATTTCACGTACTTGCTAATTATTGTTTGCAAGTCAAGCAGCTGTGCTGTTCAAATAAGTCTATTCAGAAGTATTTGATTGCATCAACAACTGAGAATAAAGATACGAATAGTCCACCTGTCATAAAGACTGTGCCTATCCTCTCTTTTTTTGACTTGGCAACCAGCACTATAGGTACGCGGGGACACTCATTTAAACTTTTGGTTCCTGCTTCCAGGCTTGATTGTCGAAAACATTTTTTCTCAGTACGGGTTGTGCCGATCTGGAATGCCCGGAGGGAAGAGACCATCAGAGCAAAAACTGTTTCTGCATTTCGCAGGATGCTGGACTCTGAACCCCTTTCTGAGTACTTGAAACGACCCCCTACCTCCGGGATCGCTACTTCGATTTGTGCAAAAAAAAAATTTCTTTTAATTTATATTTTTTCTCTCTCCTAATTAGGAATGGTGTAAAAGGGCCCATGCCCTTCCTTCTTCCGTTCACTTTTGGGGTGGTAAACTGGTTATTTTTTTTTTAATATATTAATTTTTACAAAAGAACGTTGGAGTTCATGCGCCTTAACGGGCTTTTTAATTCTGAATTGTTTATTTTTAGGTGGTGACAATTCCCAGTTTGAGGATGCTTTTGTTTTTAGTACTTATCATAACCATTCCTTCGTTTTATATAAAGATGTTTTTTTAACCACCTCATTGTTCATATGCCTTTTATTTTTTTACTTGGGCCAATCCTACACCTCCTGTGTCCAACACGATTGGCGATGCCATCGGGGGCCTTAGAGCCCCTGGCAGGTGTAACCTTGGTGGTAAGGCATTCGTGTCCCCATACCTCATCCCCCTGACCTTCTCACGGCCAAATCTATATCTTTATATGATATTGTCTTCTGTTTTTAAATTGGGCTGGCTGTTAGTGATCCTAGGGTCCTTGCCTGACCTGTTGCTATTGCGACAAAACTGTTATTATTATTATTAAAGCGCAAAATACGTGTTATGGGAGTAAATACTTATACAGTAGTTTGTAAGGCTGCACTTATACCAATCCTGTATCGGACCGGTGGCCGGTATTTGTGGTATTGGTATCTGCAACTTTCGATAAAAGCGATAACTCTGGAACCGTTCAAAATTACGTCGTGCGTTTCGCGGAGTTTTGTTTAGGAAACTACTTATTATCTTCCTAGCTATGTTTCAGTTGCTGGTTACTATTTAAACACGTTTATATTAATAATTATTAGACATTTAGGCCATGCAAAAAAAAATTGTTTGGTTTACGGTCGAGGTCGCAAACTGGAGCACCAGGCAACCAGGCATTTTATTTTGAAAAAAAATCACTTGACTTTTTCTTGACTTTATTAAAATAAGCGTGTTTACAGTGATTTTTTTCAACGCAAGATGAATTTTCATAGTATGCAGTGTGATGTTTTCAAATTTTTTATTTTATTTAAATGATCACGTTTCTTTGACATGTACTTAGCTCAATACTGAACGATTTCGCTGTCAGCCTAAAAAAAATTATATTCTGCTGATGTTATTTATGATCTAGTATGAAAAATAATTTAGTTTCTTTGTGCTGTAAAAGTACTATACCTATCAATTTTAGCAATATTGCCCCAATGATGCTGTTGGATGCTTGAGACTTGAATAGCCACCTCAGTGACCCAACCGTGCATGCGCATGCTCCTATAAGAGTGGCGGTTACGCGGACTCGTCATCTCTTTGTCTCAAGCTGCCGACCTGTATGTCTGCTCGTTCTCTTGGTTAGGTTCCTTTCTGGCTTCTCGTCAGGGCCCTTCAGTCCGACCACTGTCTTTTGGTAAGCCTGGGCCTACGACGTCCCCACGGGACTTCCCCACGCTTCGCCTCAGTTCCCTTCAACTGGAAACCAAAAAAAACCAAACAAACAGTGTAACATAGCTCACTTGTTCGACCGGTTGGCCCGGACACGATATCCTTTTGCTCACTCACACCTCCTTACGTGGACGGCTGCTTTACAACCGCCTCTCTCTCTACACCCATTCATGGGTCCTGCACCTTCGGTTTCGGCCTTTACCTTCTGGCTGTTTTCCTGCTTCACGTTCACATGACCCCTTGTTGCCACGCTTAGGTCTACTTAGCACCCCACGTCATTGTGTTTTTCTGCCTTCTGGTTTCCTGCCCTCATCATGGTTAAGACCAAAAAGCCCAAGATTCTGGAAGATTAAGTCAATATTTATTTTGTGCGAGTCCCAACCATCGACGATCCTGGAAGTTGCCATTGTGCAGGTCTCCTGAACCCCCGCCGGATTGACCCCCCACAAACAAGTCTGCCAGTATCACAGGGCCTGTGATTACTATGTAAATCCCTGCCCTATATGTGTCGCGATCACACACAAACAATGGCAAGAAATCGTCTCCAGACAACTTCTGTCGGCGACCCGAAAACGCAAGGCATTCAACCACAAGGAAACGATCCGTAAACTCCAACAAGAATCTCTCTCGTCATCATCCTCTCCAGCTTCCACGACGGTTGCAGTCCCACCAACGCCTGGGAAAACGCATCCTTTCTCCGGTGCCAATACACCCCTCTCCCAACAATCCTGGGTGAAGTCATCTGCAGGTACTGACACACCAAACAGTTTTACCACCATTCTTTCTTCTTCAACCAATTCAGCCACACAAACGCCAATCCAGCACGACCTTCAGACGGAACCTACCATCATAGAAGAACCCCCTTCGTCTCCCATTCCTGACATGGTACCTCCTATTGACATTCCATTAGTTCAGGAATCGAAATTCCAGCCACCCCCTTCTATCCTCGACAAGGAAATTTGTGGGATGAATACCCCACTCTCCGGTTGGATTCAACAACTCCCTTCACTGGTGCCGAATTACCGTCACCGCAGGTTCAAGTAATAACCCCTGTACAACCTGACTTAGCACCCCTATATGGACTCGATGACGAAGAAATCGTTGAAGTGGATCGTGAAAACATTTTACTCGCCTTAAAACACAAACTACGCCTGAACATTCGCGCTCGTGAAGATTTCAAAAAGAATCGCGCGAAAATCAAGCCCTATCTTCTGCATCTACAAGACGTTCTGTTTCGTCAACACAATCTCTTCCCTTAAAAATTAAGTGGGAAAACTCAAAGCGGCTAACGCAGCCCAATTCAAGAAATTACGGACAACATCCTCTCGAAAGCAATTCTTGACAAACCAATCCCTCCTCCACCGCACACCGGTCTAAACCCACCGATAACCTTGTCTCACTGGCTGCTACGCCCACTCGACTACTCACATAAAATGCGCCCCTCTTACAACCGCCCAAGCCGGTTTTTTTCACCATGCTCTGCAAGAACAACCATCCAATCCCCGGTTGAAGCCAACTACGTCCTCGTCACGTCCTCTAGAAATCTTCGACTCGAATTCTGCTACACCAGACTCCTCACCCATTCAACACAGCTCTGATGCCCTTCTCCAATTGCAGCAGTCTCACATCACAGAAGCTTGGAATGCCATCGCATCAACTTCGTCCTCCCACAACCTTTAAACATTTTCCATTTGGCAATTCAACAACTCCGCTCATTCAAGCCCTTTTCACCCTGACATAGTTGAGCTCTCCAAAGTTCCAACCTCCGACATTCCATGCGTCCCATGTAGGTCAAAAGCTAGATATTAGGCTACTGTATGGGTCTACGCTCTCAACCACCTCCCTCAAACCAATAAACAAGGTCACTAGCCGGCCAAAAGAAAAAGAAAAGAAAACCTCCACGCTTTCCGTTCACCTTTGGCCATAGCAAAAAAAAAAAAAAAAAAAAACTAAGGAAGAAAGAAAGAAAAGACGAAAACGTACAAAACTCACCTCTTACCTGAATTTCCCTTTAAAGCCCCCTCTCCCATCCATGGGTGGATATCTTAAATCGAAAACGGGAACTAACGGCCGGCTTAGCTCTAAAAATATTAAAAAAATATATATGTATATATATATACTTTTTTCAGCAAATTAAACCGGACTTGCTGGGGCCGGCAAAATGTTCTCTTTGCCAAATCACTTCTTAGTTGTTTGAGGTAAAGGCTTGAAATTTGCACCATTGAAAAGCTCGTTTTGAGGTGGTTAAAATGTAATACTGGAATGTCAAAAACGGTCAAAATTTGTGAAAATAAGATTGAGATAAATTTGACCCACGATAAACATGCTTGTAAACCAAACAATTAACTTTGCATGGACTTTTAAGAAAACTACAACATTGATGAAAAACTAGGATTACATTTTTGATATCTATATTGCTACCAGCATCGGCAAAATTGTTAAAAACTATCGGTATCTGTACGTAGCCTTAGTTTGAAATTTATGTTTAGTTTCACCACGTGAAATCGCTCTCAAATTCAAAATCAAACAAATACTGCTGATTTAAGAATTTTCGTCAGGCTGCAATGACTAAAGTTGAAAAATTTAATCCTTCTGTCTTCATCAGGCCACCACAAGATACTTATTTACATTCTCCGACGTGCGTCGATAGTTACAGAATAACAGACGTCTAGGACGCAACTCTGGCACGTGGCCTCCCGTATTAACGAAGTAGTATTCACTGCTTCTCACAATGCCAATTTTTTTGTGAGGCGTTCGCCGAATTCGCCGCTGATTAGTTTTGCTATGAAAAAAAAGTGGCATGGTGGGACACAGCGAAACACTACCTCATAAGTACAGGAGGCTACGTACAAGAGTCGCATCCTAGTCGTTTGCTATTCTCTAACGATCGATGCGTGTCGGACAAAGTAAACAATGTAAATAACATAAATAAGCATCTTGTGGTGGCTTGGTGAGGACTGTATTTTTTCATCTTTAGTCATTGCTGCTTGTTGAAAATCGGAAATCAGTAGACTGTGATTTTGAATTTCAGAGTGATTTCATGTGATTTTTTTTCGACCATTCAAAGTGCACTATTTCATTTTTTCAATGTTTAGTTTTATTCAATGTACTATTCTTCCTCAAATTTAGTATTATCATGCAGCAAATGTTTGAGCAATCTTTGCGCTGAGAATTGTGTTGATTGCACTCACCGACCTACTTTTGGGAAGCAAAAAATTCTAATTTTAAGCCTGGTGATCTGCTTTTTTCGTGTCCTGTGTAAATTTCAAAATGATTATAAGTATTTACTATGTAAGCTACATGATAGGCTGCTATGGACATGTCAATTTCTGCCATTTTGTTAAATCGCAAATTTCCTAACATTTTATATAAGTTATTAAAATTATTCTTGAAATGGTACGTACATAATCACTAACTGTAGCCGAAACACCCAATTAATTATCGTAAAATTTAGTAAATGCTGCAAATTGTCATTGTTTGGATTAAACGTAAAACATGGCATAATTGTAATGAAAAACAAGCTAATGCAATCGACAACTAGTCACCGGAACAAAATTCTGGGAGCAGTTATCACAGAAGCAACGTTCAGACGAGTACCACACCTATGAACTCTGTTGGGTAAAGCTTCAGACTAACGGTCGCCACACGCCAGTTGGCCGGTAAATTGTCATAGCTGGCGACAATAAGACACCATTGCACTCAACAAAGTTGCTTACTGCTGTCACTTTTTATTATTATTTAATAATACTTTTTATTAAATACACTTTTTATAATAAGGTACTATATAATAATAATACACTTTTATCCACTTTTTATTAAATAAGCTGTACCGAACTGATATTGCTGATCAGAGCCTTGATCACAACATGAATGCAGAAACGACTGGCAAAGCATTATTCCTGGCATAAGAAACAAAAAGCATTAATCCGAAGTAACCTACCTTCACCTAGGCTATAACCAAAAAAATGCTAACCGCGCCGATAAGCCACATTTTCCGGGAATCCCACACTTTTAAGCTTAACTCACGGACAAACAATTTTACCTTTGAATTTTTATTTCTAAAAGATTTAAACATTCACTTCTTTTGGTAGGTGTTAAGATTAAAGTACCCACGATTCATTTCTTTGGAGAAACTGCTAAAATATGCTGCTTTAATTTCATTTTCAGACAACGTAAATGGAGCTTAGATCGTCAGTCCTAGCCTACCAGAAGTAGGAATAACTAATCAACAACAAAAAAGTAGATTATTTTTTTTAACAATTAATTTTTTTACATTTGAGATTTTATTAAATATTTTGGTTGGTATTAATAAAATAATAAATGATACAATTTAAATACAGACACATAACTGCTAGAAATAGCTAACCAACTGAAAAACCAGACACGACTAACGGATAACCAAGCTTAAAATTGTAAATATCTTTTTTAAGATTTACTTTTT
Source organism: Lithobius niger (assembly GCA_023313725.1). Lineage (NCBI taxonomy): Eukaryota > Metazoa > Arthropoda > Chilopoda > Lithobiomorpha > Lithobiidae > Lithobius > Lithobius niger. The sequence goes on along the minus strand of JAHWFP010014862.1, from coordinate 9,905 downwards.
GCAATTTCGATGTAATTAATAGTTTGACTGGGCTGTATTTATGCATTAAATGAAATTTAAATTCGGACATAACTGGCAGAAAGACCTAGCCAATTAAAAAACCAGACATGACTAGTAAATAACTTTTTTAACGAAATATGTAAGAGACACCTGTTCGTTTAATTCAGCATAAATTATATAAACTAAACTTTAGAATACAAAGGTAAATTTTAAAAAGGTTAGTATTTTGACAGCAAAGTTTTGTTTAATAAGAGTTATTAAAACTTTGATAAAAAATAAAAGCAGCTTGCGTGGTCGTAAAAATAATTTGGCCTATACTTTTGCTTGTTTAAGTCTATTACCGTGATGGTTCCAATTTTTTTAGGAGAGGGGGCTAAATCCCGGCAAACTTATATATTACATAACTATGCTTGGCGGCAAAATTATAAATTGTACTCATTGGCGACCAAAAATTTTGTGGCGACTAAACATAATCAGTCCACTGGCCACTGTCTACTAAAGAAAAATTCTAATCTGAAGCTTTACTGTTGGGTTAAGGTTGCCTGACGTGGGCAACCTTAAACCACCACGTAATAAACTGCATACATGGTGTCTGTTGTATTTTGGAAAGTTAGGCGGCAATCACCATGTTGTGACCCTTGTTTTCGTGCTCCTTTGAACTGTGATATTACCATACATCTTGTTAATATACGATACAATGGGATCAAAATTCAACTGCTAAATTCATCACCACAAAATTGTACTTTTATCGCAACAAAATGCACCGTAAAATTTGCCCCATTATTATCTCAGAAAAATGTTCTACATATTATGTCTAAATAGTTATAAATGTTTTGCAGAAAAACGTCCTTGCAGAACATCTTCTGGAAAGGCTGACCGCCCTAAGAAAAGTGTCAGTTTTAACTCAAAAGCATCCCAGGAAAGTGATGGTGATCATAAAGAAAACCAAAGCGTCAATTTGAAGAATCGCTTGCAAAAGCTAGCTGCTCTGCATTCATCAAGTGGTAAGATTCACACAATTTTTGTTTAGATTTTTTAGGTGTCTAAAATAGCCTCTCAAACAAACGGCTGCTGTTTTAGCCGATCCAATGACAAAGTTTCATTGTATTGTAAGGACACTACCTATGTCAATTATCTTGCATAAGACCTTGTCCAAGATCTTCGTGAGAAAATGTTCAAGGTCAGCAATAATTTATTCTGGCTAGGTTTTACATGTAAGTAATAAAGCAAAGGAATACGAGGTGTGTATAGATTACTGCCCTAACAACAATAAAAAAAATTAATAGTGAAAGCTACTGTCGGAAAGAACAACTCAACTCGAAAAGTTTTACCCCAAACAAATTGATACTAATACTTTACCACGTGCGTGCCAATCTGTTGCATGCAAAATATCTAGTAGATGTTGTACTTCTCACTTCAGCCCTGTTTCAAGCATTTGGAGCTTCGCAAAATGGATAGCCTACTGGATTCCTGCATGCAGCTTTTGTAAGTTCGTTACCTCGTACATATTTTTGGTGTGTAAAGAAAGGTTCACGCGACGCGTGTATGGAACCATTTGCCGGACAGAACGTAGCTAGTTAGCTACATACAAGAATTACGGATGCTATTGGTTCTGTAACCCGTAAATGTTTGACAATATATATTGCTAAATTGAAAATCGCCTAGATATTTTGCTTGTAACAAATGGAACACACTTGTTAGAATAACACCAAGTTTTTTTTTTTTTGTTAACACTAAGTTTTTTTTTTCTCACGGACAAAAGAGCTTTTCGAGTGATTTCACAAGCACAAAACCGGATTGGATTCAACAAGCTAAAAAGCAGAAACTAATGCTTGTTGGGGCTCTGTTCTACTGAACATTGCGTCCAAATTTAGGCCTATTAATGGCAGTTGGATCACATAAAATCAAGCTGCTCTCACCCAGATATTTAGACAGACTGTGTTGCCCTTCTTTGGGTTCATCTTTAGAGAATACTGTGTTGCTGCGGGTAATTTAACAAGCATAAAACTGGAATGGTTTCAGCAAGCTAAAAATCAGAACTACTGAGAGCAGCTTGATTTTAAGTGATCAACTACCATTAATAGTATAGGTTTAAATTTGGGTGCTTAGTAGAATGGAGCCCCAAACAAGCACTCATTTCTGCTTTTATCGTGCTAAAACCAGTCCGGTTTTGTGCTTGTTAAATTACTACCAGCAAGGTGCCTTTGCTCTCATCCACAGAGTATACTAATGAATGATGAGGCCAAGCAAGGGGGAAACAGTTGACGTCATTCCCGCTCCCCGCATCACATCCGGTCCTCTCTCCCACTGCCTTCATGCCTACTATCCATTGTCTCTCTTGCTGTCGTAACGGCAAGTCATGTGTTGTTTTCGTGGATTGTTACGTGACTATAGAGTTGATTTAAGCCTATAACAATAAGGTCGGAGTCAAACCAAAGGACAACAAACCGACGTAGCGTGCTCTGACGAGTTGATTATACGGCGGATGCCAGGGATGGCGGAGTTTCTTGGTGAGGAAACAGCCGGACGGAAATCAAGAGGGCGGCGTTAGGCCTACTGCGAGGAATGGCGTGTCTACTACGACGGCCATTCCATGGGGTAGCATGGTGGAGTCCATATCAGGTTTGCCGGCGATTAGAAGTAGTGAAATGCAGGGCGCATTTCGGCAAGTGATGGTGAGTACTGTTTTTCAAAGAATCTAGGATTAACGTTCCGGGCATAAGTCCGAAAAGGCGTAGTGAAATACCGTCAAATGGACGAGGCGAATTGGTACGAAATTCTGAGCCGTGAATAGGCTACCGTCAAAGTGACGAGGCGTAGGATTACCCTAGTAATTCCGCACACGAGACGGACGAGGCGTATTACGAAAGTGGTTTTGAATCGAAGAGGCAAAGTGATAATAATAATAATACTGATATTACTGTTAGTAATAATGATGGTAATTAAATACAGAGTGCGGCATGCGCCGCAAGAGGATAATCCGGCTCGAGGCGTTGAATAGGCTTGTTGGTTAGGGAAATGCCGAGTAGTCGAGGCGAGAACGTGTATTCCGATTACTCTAAGTGAATGCCGAGCGTTTGTGGCTGGTTAAATGAAAACGTTGAGTGAAAAGTCTACGTACTTGAATATTTCAATGCGCAATTGGTGGTGTGAAATGTCACGGAGGCGTAAGTGGCGGAAGGCCCGTGATAAATTCCCGTGTATTATGCAATGTGCATATGGTTTTGGCTGTGTTAATCTTAAACAGAGGCACTCAAGGAAATCGTGCAGGTCCCGTTAGTGTATGTTGATTTCCACACGGAAGGTGGCATGTGTCGCGGAGGAGGGGGGGGGGGGGGAAGTTTCCCGTGAGGCGATCGGGACGTTTACGTTATGTCAAAATTGTCATGCGACCTTTGGTTGGAATTTAGTTGGGCCTGGCGTAGAGAGGGTACCGGAGGCGTTCGTCAGCGTTGACGAAAAAATTTTTTTTTTTGGGCTTTTGTTGGATTGGCTTTAAGTCGGCTGTTGAATATTTGGAACTGGTGCCCAGTGAGAAACGCATGCGGTTTTGGTTGATGTGATTTCGTTCTTCACGTACGATGCAGATAGGGTATCCTTAATCCGTACTTCGTGTATGAGGTTTGAAGTGTTTGTCAAATGGGAGAAATGAGAAAGGTGCATCGAGAAGGTAGTGCCTAGAGGATAACGTGGTAAGTGGTATGCCATTTATTGGAGACGTGTAGCGTATGTTCAGGCAACTACAGGCTGGCCTAGATTAATATTGAGTGCTGCCGACCTTCAGTTTAGACAGCGGGGCAGAACCCCCTCCCCCTCCTGGTTGTAAAGGGGGGAGGAATCAGTGGCCCTTTGTTGTTGTATGGAAAATGTAGTAGTGGTAGTTAAGGGGGTTTTTATGTTGTACGAACTGCTGGTCGCATTACGGCCCTGTTGACGAAGATGCCAGGAAGCGGCCAGTTTTCTGGGCCATGACTTGAGTAGGAGGGGAGGGGGTGTCCCCCCCCCTCTTCCGCTCGGAGGGGAAGAGAATGTGGTATTGAAATATTTTTTCGTGGGACGAAATGTCGATTTAGTCAGGTGGTCATTTGTTAAAAGGGGAAAAAAGAGTTCCTCTGACGGCCTCCGATGCATCAAAAAGCAGGAGTGCGTAGGTGACGTGGCGGTGGTAGTCAGGCTACGGGGGACCTGGCAGATGCCAAGAGGGGTCGTTCAAAACCCTAACGTTGACGGGTTGTCTGCTGCTGTCAGTGGGTCAGGTGGACTGAAGTGCCTAAGTCGGCGAGGGATGCCAGTACGCTACCCGATGCAGTCATCATCGTATGTCGCCATAAAACGGCCAGGGTAGCGGTGCCGTTTTCTTATCCCCAGCTACGTTGCAACTAGGTAGGGCCTGGGGGGGGGGGGGATGCGTTAAGGTGTCAGCGATCATCCATTAGAAGGACCAAGCCTTCACGAGGTTCGCAGGCGCCGACTGGACGCGGGCCGGAACAGCTGATTCTCCCCTACATACAACCGCACGGGTGGTTTCCTAACAGGCATCAGCGAGATGGCCTGTGATACGGGGCAGGAGGTCGGCATGTACGTAACGCATTTCCAGGCCGACTTGGGGTGCTCGGCGGTGGCCGTTGCAGCTTTGGGTTGTGTAGCATCACTGTATTTCACTTACACTACCAGCGAGAATCTAGCTGGAAAGCTGTGCCAACGGATGAACAGGTATAGGGCCTGCTGTAAGAATCCGGATGAATGGCCGGACTGCGCCACTAGTGTGAATCTGTCTTACCAGTTAATACTGTGAGGAGTGATTCTATGAATGAGAATTGGTGATTCTACCAGAGAACTTGTTCTCGCAGGAGAATCGAAGTTCTCAGGGTAGAATCAGACGACGCTGTGTTAACTTAACTTCCCGCCCGCCTCCGCTGGCGCAGGAAAAGGGTGCCAGCCGGCTGAAAGTAATAAGTATTGGCATGACAGCAGTATGGGAGAGGTGACCGGATGTGACGCGGGGAGCGGGAATGACGTCAAAAATTGCATAAATTAAGGTAAAATTGTATGCAAATGGTGAAATAAAGGGTGCCGATTGGTCATACAGGTAAGAGAGACTTCCCACCAGTTAACACAGCTTCGTTGGATTCTACTCTGAGAACTACGATTCTCCTGCGAGAACAAGTTCTCTGGTAGAATCACCAATTTTGAGTGATTTCATATTTATATTTTTATAGACATTAATATTAGTAAATAGAGAAAGAAGTACACATAGTTGAGACAACCTGCACATAGCAGGGATGAAATACAGTAGAACCTCGATTATCCGAACTAATTGGGACTGAAGGGTACTGAAAAGAATTTGCATGAAATAACTCCGGGAACATAAATAAAGCAAAGCCAATGCTTATTCCTTCTCTAAAAAATGGCAAATTTCTGAATATTTTCTAAGTGACCACGATATCCTTACATGGGACGTCCTTAGTGCCCCACGTATTGGGAAAAAAAACTTGGCAAATTACAACTACAAGAAAGGGAAATTCAGAGATAAATATTGCTCTAGCTGAAATGGACTGGGAGTGCTCCTTCGCTGCTAAAACAGTTGACGAGTGCTGGGAACATCTTAAGAGTAATATCACTCAGCTGACTGAGCTTTATATTCCTAAACAAAGAACAAGCAACCATCGCCAACCTCTGCTTCGACATATTGTTGAAGCATTGAAAGAGAAAAACCATCTGTGGAGAATTTATAAAGTCAAAAGACACTCGAGTCCTTTAACACCTTTCGCAGGTTTTGAAACAATCTTATAGAGACCCTTAGACGTCACAAGTTACAAAAGTGTAAAGCCCTGCTTCATGACTGCAAAAGAAATTCCAGAGCAGTGTTCGGTTTCATTAATCGCCAAAGGAATCGACAACTCAACCCCTTGACCATCGAGGGCTCTGTTATTAATGCACCTGTTGACAAGGCAAATGCCCTCAACAAAACTTTTACTAAAACTACTGAAACAGCATCTGACCCTGTTCTGCTTCCAGGTCCTTCACGTTGTGACTTCGTCCCTTCGAAAAAAATCGAGCACCTGTTACAAAGCTGCTGGGCCTGATGGAATTTCATCTGATGGGTTTTTAAATACTGCTGCCAGCCTATTGCTAAGGCTCTTTATTTCATTGGGAATTTATGCCTCTAACAAGGAGTTGTTCCAGAGGACTGGAATTTGGCTAATATTAGTCCAATCCACAAGAAAGGCTCAAAGACTGATCCAGCCAACTATAGGCCTATAAGTCTAACTTGCGTTGCTGCAAAGGTCTGCAAAAGGGCTGTTAAGAATCTGATCGATGAGGAACTCAAAGAACTTGGCTTTACTGACCCAGATCAGTATGGATTTGCTAAAATTAAATCTTGCACTGCAAACCTTTTGGAAGCATGTAATGTATGGACTGACCTTGCTTAGGGCTGAAAAAAATGAAAGTTTTAAAATATCAACGCTCACCTCCTAAAAAGTTTACTTTTATTAAAATAACATGTCCTGCAAAGTTTCAGCTCATTTCGACAATATTTAGTGACCCCCCCAAGGTCACAGTATTTTCGCACTGGAACTAGATATAACTATTCAGTTAATGGTGAAACCTTACACACTGTCACTGAAGAAAGGACGTAGGAATTTGGGTCAACGAGACCTTAAGCATTTTTGAACAGTGTTCAACTGCTGCTGCTAATGCCTTTAGGGCAATAGGACAGATTGGTAGGAGTCTACCAAAACTCGATACCGACTCTTTCAATCTCCTTTACAAGGGAATTATTTGGCCGAATGTTGAATATGCAAACTTGTACTGGTTGCCGTGGCTACAAAATGATACATAGCTGCTTGAGAGGGTACAGAGAAGAGCAACCAAGCGGCTCACCAAATATAGTAACCTAAGCTACCCGAAGCGCTGCCGTGTTTTGGGTTTGACTACCTTGGCCAAAAGGCGTACTCGTTGAAACCTTAAAATTGTTTGACAGCGGTACCAAAGAAAAATATTTCAAGCTGTGCACTGGAAGCAAGACGAGGGGTCATCAACTCAAGATTATGAAGCCTTCTGTTCGACTGGATATCCGAAAGAACAACTTCTCTGTTAACCCTTCGTGGGCCACGAACGTCATATGACGTCCTCAATAAATGTCTCTGGGAGGCCACAAACGTCATATGACGTCGATTTAATTCTCGTGATGGTTTTGTTGTTAGTTTCAGAACTTTTTTCGTAATTTTTGGAAGCCTGTGTGCTGTTAATCCTGCTACCAAAAAATGGGTGCATTTGTTTACATTAAAACACAACAAATTGCATATATAAAAGTTTGTTACACAGTTTTTAATAATTTTATCAAGCAGACTATGTCAGTCCTTGAACTGAACACCGAGAAATTGTGGCCACGGATGGTTTATTTGTGAATAAATAGTGGCGCGCAAAGGGTTAAGACGATTAACGACTGGAACAGTCTGGATTTCAAAATCCTTAGTAACTGTGGAACTGTAGGCACCTTCAAAAATCGCCTTGAAAAATATGTATTCCTCCCATAAGTTTCTTATGCCTGCCGGCAACAAGCTTTTAGCTTTCGCTGTACTGTATATAATAATAATAATAACAATAAGAGTTCGGATAATCAGGGTGTTTGGATAATCGTGGTTCAGAAAATCGAGGTTCTACTGTAGTCCATATTGGCCCAAACATGAGGCGACACTGATATTGGTGAACAGCTACGGCAAAAATAAGTGGAGTAGACAAAAACTTTTAGTAATGCGTATTTTTCGACTTTAGTTTCCGTTCTGCTAAAGTAAACGAGACAACGTGAACTTATCCTTTTTTAGATGCTACTTCAGGCGTACAAATTTTTAAAAAAAATGCACAATTATTAGTGATGGGTCAATCACCGAAACCGAAACCGAATTTTCGGTTTTTACTGAAAACCGAAACCGATTCGGATTTTGAGTCGGTTTTTCTACGGTATTCGAAAAATCAAAGGTTGATTTGTTGTTTTGAATTTTTTTATATTTATCATTTTCTACGTATATTTCAAAGCAAAGCTCCTGGTCATTTAAAAAGAAAATAGTAGAAGAAAATGGTGCCACAGCTAGACACATGGTCTATGACGCTACTGAAAGTGAAAGCAGGAGCGGGTTAGAAGCTAGTAAAACTACTGTTACAAGAAAAAAACTCGAAATATGTGATTCTGGTGGAGGATGGCAAAAACCGATGCCGAAACCGAAACCGCGGTTTTGTGGGCATGAAAACCGAAACCGGAACCGAAGTCAAACAAATGAAACCGACCCATCCCTAACAATTATAAGACTGATGACTTTGATCCATGGTTCTTGCTACTACAGTAAAAACTACGAAACTACTATTAGCTACTATTTTCACTTCTTTACAACATATTTTTGTTAAAACGTTCTAGCGAACTATGAAACAATAAAAAAAATTCCGTTGTGTAATCTCGTTTAGTAAAACTGCAAACTTACGTAAAACAGTTCATTGCTCTGTTGTCTTAAAACCAGTCAAAATAAAATTGCTTCGACAGCTTCACACTGGGTAGGTCACATGCGTTTTGCACGTGACCAATCGCTTTCCTTAAAAATTAAAACCTTAAAGCAAAAACTTAAAACCTTGTTGCTTGTCCTTTCAAATCGTACTGCTGTATAGTATAAAATCTTTCCTGCAGCTCTTTGTTTGTTGGTTTTATTTTGACAATCACTTACGTTTGCCCGACATCATAGCAACCAACCCTTTCGAATGTCAACCTAGTAAGAGTCGACACTTGGCCAGTAGACGTTAAAAGGTACTCGCCATTTCTCAATTTCTACTCGCCACATACCAAATATGTCTCGTAAGATGCATGGTTTCTCTATTTAAAAACGTCTAGATTCATACTCTGGAACGTAGCAGACGACATTACCCACGTACGGAGGAAAATACGCAATATTCCAGACAGGCAAGAACGATATAAAAATTCTTGGCGAATTTTCGATAGTCTATTTGCTGTTGATAGAGAAACCTAGCCGACTAACATCTTCAGGCACGTAATAAAACTCCAAACACTACCATCTATTTACAGTCCATTAGAATTTGAAGTTGGCGTTAACTTTGCCTCCGATATTTACAAGGTATGTACAATGAAGGTGTGCGACGCTCACGTACTGCTTCCGTTATTTTAAAAGCCGTGATTCCACTTTTTTCTCAGATGGCCTCTGAAATCAGCATCTTGTAGGAACTGGATTGAATGGTTAGCCGGTCGCTGGATATTCATCAGCACGGCCTTCTCTCGGACGGGGTGTTGAATAGCCAGGGATTCGAGGCCTCTCAGGTGTGAGTCTCTGCTCGAGTTTGAAATGAGCAACGTTCAGTTCCTTCTTAATGGATGTGGTGTGAGGTGTCCATCTGGTGTACAGCGATGCCCTTTGTATCTTTCTGGTTTTTTGTATCACTCATATGTTGGCGTAAGGGCACGAGTAAAACAACATATGAGTGATACCAGAAAGATACAAACGGCATCGCTGTACACCAGATGGACACCTCACGCCGCATCCATTGGGAAGGAACTGAAACGTTGCTCATTTCAAACTCGAGCAGAGACTCTCACCTGAAAAACCATGCGACCCCCTCAAAAAGCCGCGAGCGGCCCCCCGCATGTTGGCTTCTCCCGAGAGGCCTCGAATCCCTGGCTATTCAATACCACGTCAAGAGAAGGCCGTGCTTATGAATATCCAGGGACCGTCTAACCCTTCCATCCAGTTCCTACTAGATGCTGATTTCAGAGGCCGTCTGAGAAAAAAGTGGAATCACGGCCTTCAAAATAACGGAGGCAGTACGTGAGCGTCGCACACGTACCAGACAAATTTGATGTTTGGTTGGAATAATTTCTGTTTGTTCAAAAATATGAATGCTGT
>JAHWFP010014861.1:120310-136339 GCA_023313725.1 Lithobius niger | reverse complement strand
CTTCAAAATAACGGTTTGATTATGTTCTAATTTAAGTGCTCGCTTCCTAAATTTTGAATGGAACAGCTGTCTGGCATGATATGTTTGATTTAATTTATTAGTGAAGTTCATTTACTTTACATATTAAACATTTATTTAATTTGTAGTATCCTTGAAGGAAGAACACGTCCTTATTACCTAGTTAAACTTTTTTTAGGGAGCATGCAGGAGTACACTGAATTTGAAAACTTCACTCTTCCTCTGCTGGGTGTGACTAATTTCTCTTTAAACGAGTGAACGTTGGTCTGCACTGTAGGCAAATAATATGATTAGCCTTATCGGGAAAGGCGCATTCACCTTCAGAAAACCGTAGTGAGATCTGTTTAAGTTAAGCAGGCAGCGTGAAAGAGAACATTTAATTCGATAATCACTCGGATTTTTTCGTGATGACATTACCACGTCACTTTTAAGTAGGCATAGGTTGGCCTCTACTTATGATTAAATAAATTTAATTAGCCTTGGTGGAAATAAGACATCGCCACCTTTCAGGAAAGATTTAATATATCCATTTAGCTTAATTAAGATATTTGAAAGAGTAGATTTAATTCGAAAATTAATCGCATTTTGACCGATATGACATTAAGACGTCACCTTTAAAAGGGCGTACAATAGCCCCTATTTACCATAAATAAACTTTATTAACCTTAATGGAAAGAAGACATAAATATCTTTCAGAAAAGCCTAAGTATATTCATTTAGCTTAAATAAGAGGCCTGAGAGAGTGGATCATACGAAAACCCCATAAGGTAAGGGACCCATCAAATTTTCTACCGTGGAAAGTAGTGATATCATAGCCAAAATGGCTGCTACCAAGTTTATGGTCCAAACCGTGATCACTCAAGCTTAACTGACAACACTAAGGTGTCAGTTAAGATTGAGTGATCAGGGTTGGGAAGGAATACTTGGTGCCAGCCATTTTGGCTATGATATCACTACTTTCTATGGCAACAACTTGAGGGTCTCTTTTATTCGTAAATCGCTCAAATTTTGACCGCTGTGACATTGCCACGTCACGTTTAAATGGGCGTAGGATGACCTGTATTAATGATAAATAACTTTGATAAGCTTAGGAAGAACGAAGACATCACAGCCGTTCAGGAAAGCCAAAGTGTCATGCAGTTAGGTTAATTAGAATGCGTGACAGAGTGACTTTAATTCGAAAGTCGCTTGCATTTACAACGTCACGTTTAAAAGGACGTAGGAATGGCTTGTTTGTGATAAATATATTTGATTAGCCTTGGTAGAATGAAGACATCACCACCTTTAAGGAAAGAACTAAAAGTATATCCAATTAGGTTAATTAGGATGTTTGAAAGAGTGGATGTAATTCGAAAAGTGCCCTCATTTTCTTCGCCTTAACATTAAATATGGTATGTTTAAATAGGCGTAGGTTGGCTCCTGTTTATGCTAAATAAGTTTGATTAAGTTTGGTGGAAATAAGACATCTCTACCATTCAGGAAAGCTTAAATATATCCATTCAGTTTAATTCAGACACTGAAGAAGTGGATTTAATTCGAAAATTGCTCACATTTTCGCCACTATAGACATTACCACTTCATGTCTAAATGGTGTGGGATGACCCACTGCACTGTTCTCGACCACTGATCACGTGAATTCTACCAAAAACTATTAGAATTCGCTCAAAGAAAACTCCACGGGCAGTTTTGTTTTTTGTTCAACTTGTTCCATTGATCGTGGTAACGGACCTCACTAATGGGACCAAAACACTTTCTAAGTGAATCCATATGCTACCAGTACACGTAACAGATTATGTGAAGGCAAACCAAGCAGTGCTACATAAAATTACAAACAACGTTTCGAAAATTAACAATTTTCGTCTTCAGGTTAGCAATAAAATTAAAGCATGGCAAAAGCGTGGCAAATAACCACTTGTTTCAAACAGCCACCAAAATATTAAGCAGCTGACAATGCACCATGAAAATAAACACAATAACAAATCAGACGACCTGCTTTCTACACACAATACTGTTTATCGAATTCCCTGTACGGAGCCAACCTGTACTGCTACATATGTAGGACAATCCCTTCAAAAACTTAAGGAACGTATGGCATCCCATAAATCAAACTTTAAATTAAAAGTCGAATCAAATTCTTTAGTGCAACACTGCCTTTCAACAGGCAAGTCGCCAGACAAATACGCAACAGGCCACACCCCCGACTTGGACAAGGTCCAAATTTTGTTTCGTGAGAAATACACCAGGGCAAGAATCAATCTAGAAACATTGGTCATCCATACACATACACCACCCGTACATAACCACTTAGTGCCAGATAACAAATTTCTAAAAGAATATTTTACTGTAATTAAATCACTTAAACTCGACTCTTTTGCCAGGTATTTTGTAAAACCAACATAACGAATGCATCACACCTTTGAAACACGTGACCCCGATTTGCATACACCTTGCTTTGCAACGTGGCATCCAACGGAGCAGGTGGGTCGTTGCTTTTCGGCTGCCATTTCTGCCTCTTTTGAGGGGAGAAATTGGCGCTTTTTATCCGTTTTAAATGTATGTTTTATGCTTTTAATATAGGTTGACTTAGTGGCTTTTGCCATGCTTTAATTTTATTGCTAACCTGAAGACGAAAATTGTTAATTTTCGAAACGTTGTTTGTAATTTTATGTAGCACTGCTTGGTTTGCCTTCATATAACCAGTACACGTCACAGTGTTTCATGTCACTCTGTGTAGAATGCCATTATTTTGTTCACATTTTCAGAAAAATTATTTTCGTTTTGAAAAATATGCCTATAATTGTGGATGACCCATCGAGCCTTTACTTCACGTATTTGTAATGGTTTAAATTTATGTTTGCTGCTAATGCTTTCATAGTCAATGTCTACTGAAAGAATACTTGTTGTATTGTTAAGAGTCAGCCATGGTTTGACATTAAAATTTCGTGTGAATCAGGTGAAAGCTTCAAACATATGCCAAGAGAATTCGTTACATTACAGTTAAGTCAAGTAAATTGGCTGCTTGTGATTCTGTTTGTGCATAAGTGTATTGACTTGCAGGAAACCAGTACAAAGCTACTTCTGCGGGCACTAGTTAGTAGAGGGCTTCTACAAGACTTTACCATCATAGATTAACGGAAAGGAATGCTGACATTGACCATTTCCCATTAGTTCAGCATTGCTGCCAAAAACAGCACAACATGAACTGCAAACAAATTGATATTTTAACTTGAGGAAAAATAATACTAAGATATTGTTATTGGAGAGCTTACATATGTTCAAAGAAAAAATGCAGTGGACAAGTATGGAGGAGTAAATCTAAGCAACTTTTTTAATTTATTCCAGACACTGCAAAACTATCCCCCATCAAAGGTATGATTAACACACTCGTTCCAGTACGTTTTTCCGGCACCTTTTTCCCCTGTCACTTCGTCTTCCTTTCCCATTCTGTCCATCCCACCCCCTTTCCACTCACTGCCCATTTTTCTTATCGCTTCAGCACCACCCTTACCCATCCTCCTCCCCATCCCTCACTGCTTGGTATATCTGCCCATCCCCCTTTTTTGTTCCTCTCACATATCGTCCTGTGTCTCATTCCTTTCACTTTGGCTTCCCCAACCCTCCTCCCTCGTGGCTTGCTGATCCTACCCATTTTTCCCATTTTTAATTTGGTTTATATTTGGTTTAATTGACTGCCACATTTGAGAATAAAACAAGAAAAAATACAATTCCCAAAGTATCGTTTCACGACTCTTTAATTTCCAACACTTCAAAACCCCCGATCCACGGATGTTTGTGCCTCTGAGTATGTATTTGTAACTTCCATCCTGGGGCGTTACCAGCACCGGTGCAATACTTCCGTAGGAATTGCACCAAAATGCGGGTCAATCCCAGGTGCCGCACCATCAAAATCTACTGTAACGAGAACAGTCCGAGGGATATTACCTCAAATACCAGCATTAACGAGTAAATGGCATGGAGGACAAATTGTCTAAAATTGCTGTTTTGCATTGTTGTAGCCAAGTAAGAGCCCTTTCAGAAGAATGGCCGCACTTTCCAAACCACTGCAATATCAACAAAATTTTGTGAGATATCATTCCCTCTGTACATAACATTGTAGCAGTAGTGCTACCGGTTCATTTGACTGTAATTTTCGAACATTTCTACAATAAGGGCATGTACACACCACAATGTCAGCGTGTCCGCTGTCGTCTCCATCTTTGGCAAAGCAAAACTGAAAAATGGAGGACCATGCAACACCTGTCCACTTAAGATCGTCCAGCTGCATGATGACCCCTTTATTTCCACCTCCCCCAAGTAAAATGAATGAAATCGCCCAAAGCAAAACTATGTAGTTATCCAGTGAATTGCTGTAATTCCGGCCTCAAAAAATATGTGATAGTGGTTGGGTTGCTACGAGTTATGTTTTATGTACACGTATTTCTGGAAATATTCTTTTCAATTTTCCATTATTTTCGATGGTTCGTGTTTGAAAACGCTATCTTTGCCTTAAGTGCTATGTGTGTGAATGGCTGACAGTCAAATCCACGCATCCATCAGACTGCATTTGGACTGCGTATGCACATAATGATGAAACTTATGATTCTTGGAACATATTTTAAACGGACATTTTCAACATTGTTGATTAATTCCAAATTATTCTTCGGCAAACAAGGGAAATGAGAAAAATTACAATTTCACACAACAAGGATAAATTTGTTGTTGTTTGTTTTTAGGGAGCACGAACTCAAACTGGGTTACCGGCCCAAGACGATGACTGGGATAATTTAGCTGGGAAAAAGCAAGCGGAAAACCCAGGATCTTTGGTATGCTACAATCGACATATAAATTTAGTGTTCGTAACAATAGACCCTCTAGAACGGCGCGATTGAATAGCTATACAGAGGGCAAACACATTGCCCAGAATATGCAGTGAAATTGTTATCATTGAGCGGAATATTTAGTCCCATTGTATTCTCAACCTTGCGCCATACCTGACCAATAGCCTGCGGGCACTGCGTGCCCTCACGGGTTGTTTAGGAATTGTGCATGTTTTTCGAGCAATGCTGAGACTACCTTTCATACTGAGTTCTTGCATTTATGAAGCGTGTCGACCAATTGTTGCTTGTGAGAGAGTAAAGCATCCAAACAATGAACCTAGGAAGCTATTATTTTTTTTGTCACGCCGATTACGTGTTGGGCATACTAACGTCTCGGAGAAATCCACGCTTCAATTCGGTTCTATTCGGTTTTGAGAGAGGTATCCCAATTTTTCACTCAAGCTGTTTTAATAAATAGTATAAACATTGATTGTTAGGCCTAAATAATATTTATTTAATCCCGTCAATGTTGGAATTATATTCAAAAATTAATTAAAGATTCCATGATAACACGAGAATATTAAAGCCAGCTCAAAACAATATTAACCACGTTACTTTTAATGGCAAAGCTTTGCATTCTGGTATGTTTGAAAGGGTTCGTATTCCCTGTTAAAGGCAATTAAGTTGTTCTTCAGAGCATGCGAATGGGATTTTCCGTGGGGCATGGAACGTTTTTTTAAAGCCAGAGTCTAAAAAATTTCCGATCACGGGTCAGCTCTTTCACCAATCGTTTCCCGGATCCGGTGATGGTAGCAGCTTGAGTTCCATTCCGATGACAACAGCGAACGAATTTGATAGTCATGTCACAACTATAAACGTGGATCTAAAGAAAAACTTTTATCAATTAATCAACATTTTCATTCTTAACCTGAACCTGGTTGAACTTGGCATTAAAACATAAATAATTCACTTGTCAACAAAATGTTTTTTTTTAATTTGATAAAAAGAAAAATCCATTGCCTAAATATTGTTTCATAGATAAAATAAAAGTTCTACGTACCAGCAAAAAAGTTTCGTCCCACTCCAAAGAACCATTTAAATAAAATTTTAACTGCCTGATTAAAGCAACAATTGTTTTAAATGCCTTCACTTCGTATTTGTGTTAAAACAATAAGATAGAACAATAAGTAATTATAATACTGATTATCAGTAAGACCTAAAAATAATAAACATGAATCCTGGACAATATCTGACAATCAGGAGCAATCGTGTTTTCATATACCACTGAAAATATTCTCCTGTGTATAGCAAAAAAAAGTAGAGCAGAGGAAATTTCAGTAGAGCGGCCTAGTGTTTCGAGTAGCATTGTTATATATAATTATAGGCAAAAACGTCAAGTGTGCCGTAAAAAAGGCTTGCATGATTTAAGCTTCACTTTAGTTGTTAAAATATACACGAATAAAAATGTATAATTTTTAATTTAAATAATCAAATGCACAAATGAGAAAATTGCATCTCTTAAATGCTGTTATGCTTTACCAACGAAAAAATGTCGTAAATTGCAACAGCACTTAACAGACGTAATTTTCTGAATTGTACATTTGATTATTTAAATTAATAATCATAAAAATTTTCGTATATATTATAACTAGTAAAGTGACCTGTCAACCATATAACCCTTTTTTATGGCACACTGACGTTTTTTAAATGTAATCCATGTACACATTTGGGCATAAAAAATAATCGCACTGTATCGAGGTTCAAGTACCCCGACAACAATGCAAACATTTTCATTGTTGTAAATAAGAACATCCGTCACTGAAAGTGGAAGGAATTCCTCATTGTTGATGCCAAAGAGTGGCATTGTTGAATGGGATTGTTGAATGCCCCAGTATAACGAAAACAATCATTTTTTATACCTTTGGGCAAAAAAAAAGATAGTTTTCGTTATTTTGGGGCTTTAAACAATGCCATTCAACAATGCCGCTTTTTGGGTTCAACAATGGAGAATTCCGTCCGCCTTCAGTGATGTATGTTCTTATTTACAACAATGAAAAAGTTTGCATTGTTTTCGGGCTCGATACAATGTAGTCATTTTTTACGCCCAAAGGTGTACCTTATTTATAAACTAATTTCATAAAGTAATAAATAAACTAGTACAGTAATATTGTTAATAAACTAATTCGTAAGAAGGATAATGCTTCCTCTTCACGTACCTGTAAGTATGTGTGAATAATTGTTGGCTTACCAGTGTTGTTAGCATTTTTTTATTCTTCAGTCTATGCCTTGCAGCTGATATTTGTTGTTTAGCGTTGTTCCCTAATTACAATGTTTAAACTAATGTAAAACAATAAAACTGATCATTTGGGGGTCACGTAACACCGAATGGCTCGACCGATTAAAGAGGAAGGACAGCAAAATTTCTGGGTTAGATCATGTTTTAAATTTTACGTACGTACAATAGTTATTTTTGAAACGGTAGCAAAACAAGAAGAAGAAAAATAACAACTACAACACGTGAAGTTTTCAAATTAGCATGAGGCTGCCTACATTTATTCCTACACATAATTGCGTAATTTTTTGTATAAATATACCTTCCGTACCAACTCTCTGCACAAGTTTGGTGAAAAAACACTGAATAAGAAAGGAGATATTAACTCTTTTAGTTTTTCTGGAGGGAGGACTTCTATCGTATAAATACGCATGGCGTACAATAATTATTTCAACGAAAATAAATAAATTATTTCAACGAAAATAAATTATCTACAAAGTGATAACCCATTTGTGAAAATGCAAAAATTTGCGGATGACCTAAAGTTATATCGAACAATTAATACGACATCTGATTTTCAAGAACTAGTCACAGCCTTAGAAGTTTTAGAAATTTGGTCTACTAAATGGCAATTATCAGTCGCTGCACATAAATGTAGAATTTTTCCTATTGGATCCAGGAACAAATCCTTAGTATACAAAGGATTAAGCCTCATTCCCCCCCCCCCCCTTAGTATACAAATTGATGAATACCACCCTGAACATTGCCCAGAAGTCAAGGACTTAGGAGTATGGTTCAGTAAAGACTTAAAAAGTGCTACTCATTGTAACCACATTGTAAAAGCTGCAAGACAACGGGCAGCTATTATTAAACGTGTATTTGTATCAAGAGATCGCAAGACCCTATTCTGGGCTTTCTGCGTATTTGTAAGACCAATCCTAGACTATGCCAGCCCGGTATGGTCGCCTCACCTTATTAAGGATATTGACCACATTGAATCTGTGCAGAGAAGATTTACAAAGTATTTACCTGGTCTTAAATATAAAAGCTATAACGAACGGCTTAAAGTATTACGTGCTGATTCTCTTGAAAAGCGCAGACTTAAATTGGATCTTGGTCTAACTTACTCCCTCCTGCATGGCCTGTGTGATGTCGATGCCAGTCGTTATTTTGAGCGAAGAACAGGTAATCGAACCAGGGGTCATCCCTTTAAACTGGTGGTAAAATCAGTTAAACGGGACTATAGAAAATACTTCTTCTCTAACCATATTGTTAAGGTCTGGAATGAATTGCCAAAAGATGTTGTTATGGCAACTACTTTAAATGGTTTTAAGGCAAAACTTGCGGGTGTTTGTCTGGAGAGGCATCTGCGCTGGTCATGATAGATTGTATAACTTTTAACTTCGTATGAATAATTAGATTGTTGATACGAGGACAGTTATTCCAAGAAACTATGTAGAAAATGTGATTTTACCCTATTTTTTTTTCTCCTTGAACTATGTAGGAATTGTGTTTTTATCTTGTTTTAATCTATGTAGGTAACTATCAATTTTTAATGTGGGAAGAGTATGAGTGACAGCTTTGTCCTTCTCTTGCCCTTGTCACTATAGCAATAAATTTATATTATTAAATTGTTTTAGGGGATGCTATT
This sequence comes from Lithobius niger, assembly GCA_023313725.1. Lineage (NCBI taxonomy): Eukaryota > Metazoa > Arthropoda > Chilopoda > Lithobiomorpha > Lithobiidae > Lithobius > Lithobius niger. Next base: position 127,581 of record JAHWFP010014861.1, on the reverse strand, counting down.
AGTTTTTGAAACAGCATACATCACTCGCCCCATCCTCCAAAAAGAGAAGGTTTTATCTGTTATTGAATAACGTGTTTGAATCAATATAGGGTTGCGTTTATGATACCATTTAATAGGATTTTATTGAATGTTATGCACCATTAACTAGTGTTAGCCACATAGCAAACACATTAGGTATCCTGTTAGCGTTGATCATTTTCTGCGCAGCATCTGCTTTATTGAAATTCCTCTCTTTTTTAATCTGGGAAAATGATTTGCAATGCAAGCAACTTTCTTTTTTTGGAGCAAGTTTAAAGCACTAATAAATGTCAACAAAATGACCAACAACTAAGATATTTAAGAATTTAAGTAATTTGCTGTTACAGCTCTTGCAAAAAGACACGATTAGCTGATTGATGAACTAGTTAATGATTCATTAATTAGTACAATAAAAGTAGTATAAAAACTTGTAATAGTGCAAGTGAAAAGCCAGTGTGCAGCAAAAGCAAGTCTTTTCGCCTCTTACTCCCTTGCCCTATTCTGTAAAAACTCCTCTTACTCCTTCAATAATCCCTTACCCCAATCCTCCCAACTTCATTGGGAATATATTTGTGTTGGGTACAGATGGAATAGCAGGCGTGAATAGCATTCTTCTAAAAGTTCCTTTGGAAAAAGAAGTTTTTTTTTTTACCTAGCCTGTAAGTAAAAAAAACAGAACTAAGTTCGGGCTTTAAATGTTGTAGTTTAGTTCCCTTCACTATGCCTCTTCCTCCTTTTACTCAACCTCTTCCCTTCACCCTGGCTTGGCTTATTTGTTGTGGGTAAACCCTCTCTTTATTCGCCCGGGTCTCTATTCAGTTCATTTCAGTGCTAAATTTTAGGACTGCCACACTTTGCCCATCAGATAAAATCTGAGTTAATGTTGGAGCCTGAAACACTAGAGGAGCAACACTCACAGAAGCAGTCATGGTCCACCCGCCTTTTAATGTTTCTGAAATTGCCGATCTTCACTGCCCGTCTATGAAACAGAGGTCTGGTATGGATTCGACTCGGTCACTTCTATGGAGCTGTGACCTATAATTTTGTGTGTGACTTTTGTTTGTGCCCACCGTTGGTAGACAGGAGCCAAGGCTGCTCATCAGTATTTTTGTGTTACTTTCCATTTGAAAATGATCGAGGGAGTGCACCTCAGCATATGTTACTGGAGTTTTCCATTAGCAGTGGCGCGCATCTCCAGTGCATTCTCAAGCAAACAGCCTTCGTTTTGCTGGAAACTACCACCAACTAATACGACAGAGCTCTCCATGCAACATCACGATCTGCTATATGCATGCTGCCTATCTGCATGCTGGCACTGTTGAGGAATGGCACTCGGCGTGTCGCCGCAGTCGCCGTGAGGAGGTGGTGTTGGCACGTTTGCGCATTGGTCACACTCGACTTACTCACTGTTTCCTTTTGCGGGGGGGGGGAGATGAGGCTTAATGGCGCATCGACAGCTTGGTCATTAGCGCCAACCTCAGTCACAGTGCAGTGGTCCGGGTTTTGCGGGGGGTTGACCCTCCTGAATGTTATTGGTGTCGGCGGCCACTTACGGTCCGGCACTTCCTTGTTGATTGTTGCCATCTTGATGGTTTTCGTCGTCGTTTCCATCTTCCTCATGACATTGTGCGTCAATTGGGCGATAAGTCTGTCCTCCTGTCCGGTGTTTTTCAATTTTTGCAGGAGGTACAGATGTATGACAAGATTTAGATTAAGGGTTTGAATAATATCTCTGTAATGTGTGGTGCAGTGGCAACCCGGACCACTGCACTGTGACTGAGGGTGGCGCTAATGACCAAGCTGTCGACGCGCCATTAAGCCTCATCTCCCCCCCCCCCCCATCTGCTATCCGGTGATGTTCAAAAGTCATTTGCTGCCATCGCCACACCTATTTCTCTCTCCCAGTCCTGGACACCAATGGGCGTGGTTGCCGATAGTTACTATGTCTTCTGTGCCAAGGAATAACATTACGTACAAAAATTGAAACATTTGGTCGCACGCTTACATTCAAGCTGTGTTCGGCACTCGTCTCTAGACCATTATCGGCATGGCATGCAGCACTACACTGTTATCAGTTCCATGGTAATGAGAGGGCATTTAGCCGCCTAGCGGGGTAACTCAATCCTGCATTAGGTCAATATTCGGCCTGCCTGGTATCCCTTTTTGCAGGTTGCGGTCCCAAAATCGGCCGGGCGGCCACAAGAGCCACGTTTCTCATCTCACTGATTCGTGCCGGGAAGATGGACATGTCTTTGGCATTCAACCTCGAAATTCACGGCTGCATCATGCGTGGAGTCTTTCGCACGTGGCGGCTTTCCATTCCACATGCCGTAGGAAAAAATGCGACCTGGAATCAGCCTTTACTTCCAGAACCTTCTTTTCCCATCATCTGCCCCAAATCTGGCTCTCCCACTGTTAAAGATTCCTACCTTTTGCTATAAGCCCAACATCACAACATACCTGCTTCAAAATCCCAAAGTCCGACAATCAGTCAAGCTACGTTTGCTTTGGTTTTGTTATTGTGTATTGATTAGCTCTGTACAGAAGAGCGTCTTTCCTATTAACTGAAACGCAAATTAAAAACTAGTGACACAGTAACGGTCAACAGCACGAAATAGCCAAAGTCCTAAACAAATCGTGCTTAACAAAACCACACGACGGCCTCTTGAAACCAAGAAATGGATTCATTGCCGAACAATCAATATCAGCGTTATTAGAGCAAGGAATCAGTAAAGTTGTCTAATTGACGCCAAACTCGGCATGTTAGCTGGGGAAGGCGGTTGCCATCAGAAAAACTTGGGTCCAAATGCCATATCATAACATAGGTAGTGTTACCATCATACCTCTGTGAGACCTTCTGGTCGTGATTTCTCCCGATCCAACACTATGGTCCTCATGAAGCTCGGTGTGCCGATGTGTCTAGCCTCCCCAAAAATTTCTGGCTCATCCCCAGGTCCATACACACCCTGTGAGCCATGCTATTTACGACCGAATGTAGGGAAAAGGACTTCTTATAACACCCCAAAATCACATGTGAATCCTACATGATGCTGGAAAAACGGCGTCAATAGATCACGATCATTGGACAAACCCACGGGTGCCGGTGATCTGCAACGCACTTTTCGTAGCATTGTAAGTGTTACAGAATATCGGTTAAAAGGTCGGAAGTTTCAAACCAGCAAACTGGGCATCATGAAACATGGTGTGCCAATGCATCTCGTCCCCTCCCCCCCCCCCACACACACATTTCAAGCCAAACTACATAACCATGTGCACTCTGTAAGTGGTGCTATTCACAAATAACCTCACTCGGCCAAGCCAAAATAGCATTAGGAGTGTAACGGGTGCAACTTCAGAGGATGTTTTCTTCCAAACCAGCAATGTGGGCATCATGAAACTCTGTAGATACCTGCATCTCTTCCTCCAACGCATTTTAAGCCTAGCCACAAGTCTTTGTGTAACGTGTGAGTGAAACTTTCAAGAAAAAACGTCACACATCCGAGCAGTGGGTAAGAAAGTGCTGCAGCAGTGTGTGAGATGCCAAAAGATTTTTCTCGCAAGTTGTGTGCCGAGATAGCAGGGCCAAAGTGAGGTGTTCTTTACGACGGGGACATGCTTGTTTGAAAGCGGACGGACAAAAACAACCGAACTTCAGTAATAAGTTTCATAAGTTTGCTGATAATGTGAAGGCCTCGAACGCCGTCATCGACTTTTCAAGTTGGGCCAAACTTGGGAGAGCTGGCAGCGAGCGGGTCTCTTGGGCAGACACTTGGCAGCTCTCAATAGCTCCTAGTAAATGTAGTATTTTCCATATTGGTCACTCGAATGAATGCTACGACTATTTCCTTTTTCCTGGACACAGTTTACCTAAAACTAAGCTTGTTAAAGACTTGGGAATCTGGTTGTCGAGTGATCTTAAATCTGGACCTCACTGTAGGCACATTGTCCGGATTGCTCGTCAAAGAGCTGCTATTTTAAGAAAAGTTTTCACTTCTGGAGACACAAACACCTTAATCTGGCCATTCAAAGTGTTTGTCAGTAGGCCATTGCTCGAGTATGCAACCCCTGTTTGGTCCCGACACCACCTCGGTGATATTGATGCCATTGAATCAGTTCAAAGACATTTTACGAAATACCTTATTGGTCTTCGCAACAAATCATATGATGAGAGGCTTCGTATTTTAAATCTTGAGTAACTTGAATTGTGTCGGCTAAAAGCTGACCTATATCTTACTTTTTCTCTTCTCCATGGCCTCGTGGACTTCAATTATTCTTTTTTTTTTTTTGAAATTCGCTCCGACAGTAGAACCCAAGGCCACGCTTTAAAGCTGACGGTAAATAAAATTAACACCAATTGTCGGAAATTTTTCTTTGCAAACCGTTGGGTTAAACCTTGGAACAGTCTCTCTAATGAGGCTGTTTGCACTTCCAACTTAACATCTTTTAAACGTAAACTTCGTAAGTGTGATCTTTCGAAGTTTTGTCCAGATTTTAATTTTAGTGCATTTTTGTACTTTAACAACGTTTGACTTAAGCTTTTCCTTTTTACTATATTGACGCTGGTCTTGTGACCAAATTTTTACTGTTTTATGCATGTAGTGTACCTGCCTTTCCTGTTTGTCCTTGCCTACATGACTGGCGATACCATCAGGGGCCTTATGATCCCTGGCAGGTCTAACCTTGGTGGTAACCCTGCCTTTCCTTCCTTCCTTCCTTCCATTTTCAGTACTATTTATTTAAATTCTTGTTTTTTTCTTTTTAAATTTAGGCTGGATGTTGGTGGCATCTGTGCCCTTCCCAGTCCTGTTGCACATTTTGTAACAAACTATTTATTTATTTATTTATTTAATTTTGGTGCTCAATTGCGACAGAGAAAATGTATGCTCCTTCATGTGTTGTCTAGATTCATTCTTTGTATATGTTATGCTTTCATCTAGTTTTAGATGGTAGCTATTCTCAGCACTAATTCTTACTTTACACCACGAAAAGCGATAATAATCACGTGAACAATAAATAATTTATGTTTACATCCAGAAACCTCTTGCACTACTTTTCTAAAGTTTCGTTAAATCGATATAATTTAAGGCATTTGGATTGTTATTCAGGTCATCTTTGCTACTTGACAGTATGTTAATAATAGTAGTGTACCTATTCCTGTTCTGAGTACTGTTCCGGAACCGCTATCTTGGTTGGCTGATACTGACTACCTTTTTTAAAATCTGCACAGACCAGTAAATCACTTGATATCGTCATCTACTTTCCGTTTTCCAGGGGTATGAGATAGTTGGAATGAATATCTTAAGAGACATTGAAACAGAAAATTAATTTCTGTAGCTTAAATCATCGTCAAACTGTGCTTGATAGTAGAATCTTGGATGAATAACTAACACATTTTTGCCCATTTTTATTGTGCCACTTACCTGTTGACATCAATTTTTGTTTCGTAGTTTGCATCATGTACCCATAATATCCTACCTAGGATCGTAATATACCAAGTAGAATATATTACAGTTGTTTAAGGATGTCAGAACTTAATTAACATTAGGGTGCTTCCTATTTCACCATTTCACCATTTCATAGCCTTCTTGTCAACAGTAAACCACCATTTTGTTTCTAAATCGTGCATTTGATTGGAGTCAACAGTGCCTACAATAAATCTGGGCTGCAAAAATCTTCAAGTATGCAAAGCTGCTAAGATGCTTAAGCATGTGGGCTGCAAAAAATCTTCAAGCATGCTCTTATATAGCCTAAGTTTTTTTTTAATTCATTTTTTTGGATTATAATTTAAGTTTAAAAAAAAATCAAGAAAACAAAAATCCCATTTAAAAATGCAGGTACAGGGCTGAATTAAAAAAATAGTTTTCACTTTGTGGTCTTTAAACAAGTTTTTTTTTTAACTTAAGTTTTTTTTATTTAAATTTAGTTTGTTTAATTAAATTTGATACTTTTGGAAAGCAAAAATTTGAAATCTTATCAGGACCATTAGAAAAAAGGCTTAGCATTAATTCTTGAAGAAAAATTTCTATCTAAAAAATTGTTACACGTTATTTAACTATTTTTTTTAAATTTTAATCTAATGTTTTTATTTAATAAATTTTTTTTAAATTTAATTATACAACTTTGTATATAACAACATTTTCGTTTAAAGATTTATAAAAATTTGCCACAGCAGATCCCTGGACTCCCTGAACATAATTAATTCATTATTTTTAATTTTTTTCACATTCACTGTGGCACTGCCCTATGGTAATCGGAACCAGTATTGGAACCATACGGAACCAATTTCTTGTTATTGGAAACGGTACCTGAATCGGAATTATGGTATTGGTACACCACTAGTTGATAAGCAGCAAAACAATGACATAATTCGTAGTAGCGCCCATGAAGGCACGACTATGAAGGGACGACAAATGAAGGTAAATATAGTTGGCTAGTAAAGATGTAGGAAATAAATTCCGTTGATTTTATCCTAAATTAATTAATTCATTTTATTTAAAAGGTTTTCAGGTGAATTAAATTTTACAGGATTTGTAGTCAACTTGTGAGATAACACACATTGCTTTCTGCAAGATAAAGAAAACTAGTCATATAAATCTACATGAATAATATTTAATTAATGTGCGAAGTTATAGAAGCTTGCCGAATGGCACTGTAGTCGTGTTGCTTGGTCTTCTTCAACATGCCCTTTTGAGTGTGCACCTGCTTAAAACCCTGCAGCAACAAGTTAGGAAACGCCCACAGTCATGACTGGTCACATAGGCCTTTCCTTAATTTTAATCCATTTCCTCTCCCTGTATCAGTGCCACGACCAGCCACATGACTGGGAATGTACCCCGGAAAAAAAGCTTGGGAAATATCACAGGGGTTCAGCAAGGAGGGAAGTATGGAGTGTGGCATCCGATCACCAAGAAAAGAGAGCAATAAAGTATGAAACTCTTATACAGAATGATCAAAGACGACAAAAAGCAAGCTAGAAACACAAATAGAATAAAAATTCCAAGTATTCACAGTTGGTTTCATGATCATTTTCGAACCCACAGATTTAAAAGAAAATGTGAAAGTTAAAATATGTAGCTAACCATGATATGTAAGGAAATTCATTTGGATTCTGATAGATTTTGTACTGGTAAGGGCCTTATTAAACAGAAGCAATAAGCAAATCAGCATTCTTAATGTAGAATCACAACCTTCGATTACTAAAAAGTTCTAATTAATCGTTTATTTATTTATTTATTTATTTATTTATTTATTTA
>JAHWFP010014861.1:79146-119404 GCA_023313725.1 Lithobius niger | reverse complement strand
AATAAGTTACGGGCCATTAAAGGCACTGTCGAGGAGTGGCACTCGGCGTGTCGCCGCAGTCGCCGTGAGGAGGTTGTGTTGGCCCGTTTGCGAATTGGTCACACCAGACTTACTCACTGTTTCCTTTTGCGGGGGGTTGACCCTCCTGAATGTTCTTGGTGTCGACGGCCACTTACGGTCCAGCACTTACTTGTTGATTGTCGCCATCTTGATGGTGTTCGTCGTCGGTTCCATCTTCCGCATGACATTGCGCGTCAGTTGGGCGATAAGTCTGTCCTCCTGTCCGGTGTTTTTCAATTTTTGCAGGAGGTACAGATGTATGACAAGATTTAGATTAGGGGTTTGAATAACGTCTCTGTAATGTGTGGTGCAGTGGCAACCCGGACCACTGCACTGTGACTGAGGTTGGCGCTAATGACCAAGTTGTCGACGCGCCATTAAGCCTCAATCCCCCCCCCTCATTGTGTATGGTGGTAGTTGCATGCAGAGAACAAACAAAGAAATTTAAAAAAAAAAGAATGAAAGTAACATTGCAGCGCCATGCATTTCTATGGAGAAATTTTACCATGTTCACGTATCTTCCTTCTAATAGCATCATGCTAAGTATTTTTGAATAGATTCATGCAATTCTAGTATTTAGTTGGTTATCAACAAAATTTATAAAATTTTTTATATAAAATTTTAAAATTTAAATTTATGTCATTTAGCACTAAATGAGCCATAAATACCTATCTATTATTCCAAACATCATAATTCTACTCAAAACCATGCACAATAGCAAATGCATAACTGCTTGAAAATCTATGGAAAATTTAATAAAATCCTGACTGGCAGTTTTGGAAAAAATGGTACATAAATTTTTAAAAAACATAGTTTTCGGCTAGATGCATTTTAAAACTAAGCTTCATTATAAATGATTTCCTTTACTTTAGGTTATTTTAAACATATAACTCTAGTCAAAACCACGCCTAACTAATGCCTGAACATATGTGCAGAATTACATAACATTCTAAATGGTAGTTTTGATGAAGTTACATAAACTTGAAAAAACAGGTTTAGGTTAGACGCTTTTGAAAATAAGCTTCACTTCAATTCGGTTCATTTACATTTAGGATGAAGACCACGTGTTCATCTCATTATTGTTTGTATTTATCTTTGATATCATCTTTGACTTCTTTCTTATACTTCTTTACTTTTTTTGTTGTTATGATTTTTCCAGGTTCCAGGAACCTGTTTTTTCCAGGTTCGCCATTGCTGAACTTCGCTGTATACACCCTGACGTGTTGTGTGTGTCGCTCTCCTCGGTCTCAAGTGCACAATTGTATTTATACCAAAATCTTTGCTTTTGGGACACAGATTGTGGCTAGGCATCTAGCGACAGAAGATGGAAATAAATGGCCTACACTGCTTTTCGCATTTTTTGTAGTTTCCTAATTGTTCCTGATTTCTTTGCCGTAATGCACCTAAATACTGTCTATTGGGGTACCAACTAGATGTATTTCTCTATTAAAAATTCAAATGTACGAAGTTATCTATTAGACCAGTACTACTTACTGGTTTATGGAATACTGGACCTGTAGGGTATTAATACTGGACCTATTGCTAGGACCAGTAGGCGCTTCTTACTGGACCAGTATGCAATTGTAACATGGCCAGTAATCAGCCATGGTGTACCGGACCAACAGAAAATTGTTACTGCTACAGTAACAATTGTGTGCTCGACCAGAAGGATCTTCTTACTCTTCAGCAGCTGCTAGATCGATCCATTTGGAGTGGTGTGAGGGATTGACTTTTCAGCAGGTACTGGATCAATTCAGAGTGGTGTGAAACACCAAGTGACTTCTTCAGCAGCTTATCATTTCAGGGTATTGTGAAAGATGGAGTGGCTTTTTCAGCAGCTACTGGATCAATTCAGGGTGGTCAGCGCCACTAAGTGGCTTCTTGAACAGCTTCTGGATGAATTCAAGCAGGTGAGAGTGAATCTTCAGCAGCTACTGAATCAGTTCATGGTACTGTGAGAGACTAAGTGACTTATTTAGCTGTTACGAATCAATTCAGGGTGGTAAGAGAGGCACCACTCACTACAGCAGCTATTCAGGGTAGTGCAAGACTACTGTCCATTACATTATTTTGTTGTTTTATATTATTTTGCGTAGTATGTGTAATCCGCCAAATGTACCTGTTAGGCCATACCTTTCAAGCTCTAACAACCAGAACTTTTCGCCAGCTCAACCTGTTAACGATATTTCGACCCCCGTAGGACCTTCTCAAGGTACTGGTGTTAGAAATAACTTTGGTCGTAACTCCAACAATACTCCTAACTGATCTTTTAACTGCTGGTTTTGTAAAGGACAGGGCCAGACAGCGAGATTCTGCCCACACATGCATGCATTCAATGAAAATTCATGCCAGCCAAACCCCATGGTCCCACAAAGTGAAATCCACTGAGAAACTTGTTAGTTCCTTGACCATGAATTAGGCAGAGAAAAAAGAATACTTCAAGACTAATTACATAGACATAAATTTAAAACCTTCACTTGGTCTTAAACCCTCAGTCCCCGTTACAACTCATAACATCGTGTCCACTACTATTTGGGACACAGGAAGTTGCTACTCCCTGACAGACGAAACTGATGTACAGGCAATTTGTCAACAAACAGCTGTAAAACCCTTTCCACTTAATTTATTTACCGGAAATGGGGAAAGTGTCAAAACAAATGGTTATCTAGCCCTTGACACAGAATTATCAGGGAAAACTTTTATGCACTCATTTATTGTATGTAAGGGCCTACCAGGCAGATTTATTCTCTGCACCGATTTGGTTATGAGAGTGAATGTTATGTTGTCAGTTTCTTCTAAAACTTGGTGATATAATGATTTACCCCAGTTTAGGTATAAATTCCTGCAGTCACTTGTTGATATCCCATTTTGTTCCCATGTGTTGAACTCCATCTGCTGGCGAACAATGTTGGATAAATCCCTTATTCAACAAACTGAAATCACGAAAGTTATTCAATGCTATCATAGTGTGTTTCACGATGAGCTAGAATCCTGCACCACTGCCGAACTGCATATTGGCGTTATTGATAAAAAAAAACCTATGTACAATACATTAGACCTTTTCCAGCAAACCCTTGTACTAAAAAAAACGAAATGAAGTTATAAAATCATTGTTGGCTGAGAGCCGTATCCAAAAATCTAAAGGCCCATGCTGTTCCCCCTGCTTCTTAAACCCAAAACCAAATGGAGATTTACATTTTTATTAACTACAGAATTCTTAATGAAAATTGATTACCTAACTCGTACCCACTTCCCTCTTTCCATTTAGTCTTAAGTCAGTTAGGTACCCCTAAATTGATTACAACAATCTACTTGAGAAGCATTTATCATCAGATTCTCCTTAGAGCGACCTCAAGGAAATTAGCTGCCTTCGGAGTCCCAGACTCTCTCTATGAACCTCGGTAGGCTATGTTCGGGTTTAGGAAAGCTTTGAAAGTCTTTCACGAATGATTGTTGAACTAATGTGTATGTCTAAATTCAAAGGCCTTTTTGTTTACCAAGACCATCTGATTATATCGTCTAGGACACCTCTGAACACATGAATAAACTGGACTTTGTACTAGGACATTTAGCATTAGCCAATCTAACTGTAAGGATAAATTTAATCTGTGTTGCCCTGAGGCACGAGGTTTGGGTTTCATTTTGTCTCATAATAGCATTTCTCCGGACCCTGCTAAAGTTGTGGCCATTACTAAAATTAAGACTCCAACAAGACTAAAGGAGATCATTCCTAGGGATGATGTCTTTTTTCAGACGTTTTGTCTAGTCATATTCTTTGATAGTACTCCTGCTCTTTTCACTGTTTGAATAATCTGAGAAATGTGTATGGTCCGTTGTGTGTGAACAAGCCTTCAGCATGCTTAAACAAAAAATGATTACTGCTTCTGTGCTGTCACAGCCAGATTTCGACCAACCTTTTGTAATCTGCTGTGACTCGTCGAAATTAGGCCTTGGCACAGTGCTCTTCCAAGAAATGAGAAAGTGGTCATACGGTAGTGTGTTATGCAAGCCGACTGTTATGTAACAATGCACATCGGTGTGGTTGAAAGAGAAGCTCTTTCAACCACTGATGTATTATCAACCACTATTTGTGGTTCAGGTGCAAACATGGAAAAACATGTTATGGCTGCAATGGTGTGGGCCAGAAATGGAGTAGCCAAACTGCCGATGAAGTAGTATGAAGGATCAGGTAGGTGTCTTGAAGGTAACCAAGACTACCAGCATCATTGGTGAAGAAAGGTCTGGGTTTGGCTCAACCAAACTCCTGTTGGTCAAAGTCAGCTATTAACTAAAGGGAGGTATTTTTATATGAAAGTGAAAAGAATTTTTAATGATAAAATTGGTTTTTACTTTCCTAAAATACTTACCTTTAGGAAACCCAGCCATTATCAATACACTTCTGGTGGGTGGGCTACTGTAGCTTCTTCAACTTAAGGTATGGGCATAGAGCATATAATAAACGATTTTAACAATAACTAAAGGTAAGTATTTTAGGATAAATTAAACTAACTTTATCCTTAAAAATCCTGTTTTTTATCCATTGCTAATTTGCACGTGAATGTGATTAATGATCATATTTTGCACATATTACAGATTGTCACAATAAATACAACTGCAAATGTAAATTGACAAATAAAGTTGCCTCTGCTCAATGTGTAGATGTAGAATTGGACAAAAAGTTGCAATTTTATTATCATATGGATTTGATTCTTTGAATACTTAGAACATTTTAATTCTTTATAAAGTAAAACGTTTTACTAAACTATACTAATAGAAAGGCCATTTTTTGTAGCCATAGTAATGTCATGCACAAGATATGCAGTTACAATACATAACAAATTCAAATACTGCATAACAAAGAAATAAAAAATTATTAAAAAAGCTACATAAAATAAATCTATAAAGAGGTAGGCATATTCAATGTGGAACAATATTTTTGGTTTTGTTATACATTACTCAATTTTACCTCTCCAACGAATTCAAAATAAAAAAGAAAATGTGTTAGGTCAAACAATAAATGGTTGAAAGAATCAATAATAATAAATTGGTATGGCAAAACACGTTTAAAATACCAAATTCCTTAACACAATAATAAGTTGTCACTTTTACCTAATGACATGCATTTATGAAAACAGAAAGAAAAAAATGGTTAACCGATGCTTTGTTTAGAAGTCATCAATCATCACTGCATTCTTATTTTTATTTTGGAAAAATATGACTAATGTGATTATGTTAATTAGATGACCTTGAATTTTATTTCTTAGTAATTGTTTTCTCTTTACACTTATAATTTTAAATATAATAAACTCAAACTTTGTATAATGGTTTTCTGAGGAGTTGTGAACAATGCATTCTTTTTTTGGTTTGTGTTTACCGACATTTTTATCTTGTATTTAATGATTTTTTTAATTTTTGCTTTGAAATGCAATTAATATGTTTTGCTTGCACGGACAAATCCTTAAGGTTTTTGTGCTGCGTACCTAGTATGTTACTTAAGTCACAACCTGAATGTTATTCTTAGTGGCCGAAATTACAGTAAGAAAATTACAAATAATTTGCCAATATTTAATGCAAGGGGTTGAAGAAAGTACTTGATAGCTAGAGAGGGATGGGGTATTTTCTAATGGTGTTTACGCTCAAAATTGTCACGACACAGAGATGTGGCTATAGTGTTAACTGTGTTTACAACTGAATATTGTGCCGATCGCGCTGCCATGTTGCGCCTCTACCGGGCCCTTGTCCGCAGCAAACTTGATTATGCATGTATGGTCTATGATTCGGCTAGTGACTCCACTCTCCAGATGTTGGACACAGTGCATCACAGTGGCCTGCGTGTGGCGACTGGGGCTTTTCGAACTTCTCCAGTGGTCAGCCTCTATGCTGAGGCCTCGGAGCCACCTTTGGCCATTCGGCGGCGACAGCTTGCCATTCAGTATGCTGTGCGTTTGCGTGCTGTGCAATCCAGTCCTGCTTGGTCCATGGTTTTTGGGCCAGACTTGCGAGTCGGTAGACGCAGGGTGGGTAAGGGTGATTTCCGCGATAGGCTCCAGCAGTCCTGTCAGGAGATAGCCTTTGAAATGCCCTGCGTCTTGAGGCTTGGGAGAATGCCAGTTGCCCCTTGGCTTGTCCCAGGTGGCAGTTTCATTTTTGCTCTGGCGTCCCTCCCGAAGGGTTCCACTCTACCAGCAAGGTACTTACAGGAGTTCCGACGGCTGAGTTCTCAGTACGCCGGTTATCAGCGCCTGTTTACTGATGGGTCGAAGTCCGACATTGGCGTGGCATGTGCTTGTGTGTGTAAGGGTGTAACGGTTGCCCATCGCCTTCCATCAGGCTATTCTGTGTTCTCTGCAGAGCTTTTGGCTCTTGGTTTGGCGGTGGAATGGATCCTTGACCTTCAGGGCACGCATTTCATTGTCTTTAGTGATTCCATGAGTGCCCTGGAGTCCTTGGCGAATTACAATCCTCGGAACCCCTTGACACAACGTGTCCAAGCTTTGCTTTCCCGCTTGCCTGGCCGGCGGAAAACCGTGCTTTTCTGCTGGATCCCGGGCCATGTTGGGATAGCAGGGAAAGAACAAGCTGATTCTGCTGCGAAAGGGGCCCTTTCTGGCCCTCTCGGTAGGGATCTCAGGCTTGTTCCCTCAGATGCCTTTCTAACTCTGCGTCTGAGGTTACACGCTTTTTGGCAAACCTCGTGGGACAGACAGGACGGCAATAAGTTACGGGCCATTAAAGGCACTGTCGAGGAGTGGCACTCGGCGTGTCGCCGCAGTCGCCGTGAGGAGGTTGTGTTGGCCCGTTTGCGAATTGGTCACACCAGACTTACTCACTGTTTCCTTTTGCGGGGGGTTGACCCTCCTGAATGTTCTTGGTGTCGACGGCCACTTACGGTCCGGCACTTACTTGTTGATTGTCGCCATCTTGATGGTGTTCGTCGTCGGTTCCATCTTCCGCATGACATTGCGCGTCAGTTGGGCGATAAGTCTGTCCTCCTGTCCGGTGTTTTTCAATTTTTGCAGGAGGTACAGATGTATGACAAGATTTAGATTAGGGGTTTGAATAACATCTCTGTAATGTGTGGTGCAGTGGCAACCCGGACCACTGCACTGTGACTGAGGTTGGCGCTAATGACCAAGTTGTCGACGCGCCATTAAGCCTCAATCCCCCCCCCTGAATATTGTTACGACACAGATATAGGGTAGGGCTATATTGCAACTGTTTTTGTCATGACACTTGGATATGGGTGGGGACTGCATTTCTAACTATTTTACGACTGAAAATTGTCTCGAAACATAGGATGTGCTGGGTGCTTCATTGAAAACTGCATTTACGACTGAAAACTGTCACAACACAAGGGGCGGGCTACATTGTTAAATGTGTTAAGGACTGCAACATGTCACTGCACTCGTGATGGGGCGGGGCTAGTTTGGTAAACCGTGTTTACAAATGAAAACTGCCACGACCCGTAGGGTGGGAGTAGGGACTATATTGCTAACAGCATTTATGACTGAAAATTGTCACGACACAGGCCTGCCACATTACTGAATGTATTGGTCACTTAAATGGCCACACAGGGAATGTGGGCTATATAGCTAAGTATTTATGACGAAAATTGTCACGATACAGGGATCGATGTGCGAGTATATTTTTAACTGTGTTTACGGCTGAAAACAGTCACAACACAGGAGGTGGGGGATGGTCACTACATTGCTAACTGTTTGCGACTGAAAATTCTCATAATACAGGAGATGGCGGGAGAGTTATACTGCTAACTGTGTTTACGACTTAAAACTGGTATGAGGGGGGGGGATTGAGGCTTAATGGCGCGTCGACAGGTTGGTCATTAGCGCCAACCTCAGACACCTCAAACCTCAAACTGGAGTGTCGGACGTTATATGCATCATTCATTTAGGGATGCCAGTACAAGCAAAAATTTCCTGTCATATATTTTGTATGCAATCATTTGCTTGGGGTTTGTTAAAAAGAGAAAACTCAATTTTTTTCTACGGGCCTTAAACTCAGTAAGCATGTTAAACTCTCCAGATGGCAGCACGTATTGGAAAAACCATATGGGATTTTGAGACTGATTTTCGTTCACAAAATTCCTCAAAACTCCCATAGTGATTGACATCACTGCAGGAATTTGGCACACGGCACTGAATCATAGAATTGAAACTATGTTACATTCTCTGCTGGCTGATGTCGCATCTGAAAACAGCCATTCAGCAAGCTGAAAATACAAAACAATAGCGTCTTTATTCAAGCCAGTTCTATGAGAACAGATTTCTTAGACCAAAGAAAGTGAGAGATTTTGTTATTATTGGCAGCTTCTGCAATATTCTGCAAACAGAATTTTTACTTTTCCAATTTACATCCATAGTCTACTATATTTTGCAGTATACGGGGTTGAACATTGCAGTTGTTGCTTGGTCCGTGTCAGT
This sequence comes from Lithobius niger, assembly GCA_023313725.1. Taxonomy (NCBI): domain Eukaryota; kingdom Metazoa; phylum Arthropoda; class Chilopoda; order Lithobiomorpha; family Lithobiidae; genus Lithobius; species Lithobius niger. The sequence continues at coordinate 110,903 of JAHWFP010014861.1, read as the reverse complement.
GTGGCTCAAGTTACGAGCTTGTAACGTCGAAACAACCTACGATGAGCAGCGTAATAAAGTAATGTTGTTTTGCCAATAAGGAAGGAATTATTAACACACCTACTCTATAATTAATAACTTCGAGGTTGGTGTCCGATGACTGGCTGATGTAAGGCGCGAGAAGCTCAGCCTTGACAAAGTGGCTGCAACGGCCAGTTATTTTGTCGTTAATCAAGCCGTGAACGTAATGAGGGTCTGATTTGTGGTAATGCAATCTGTTTAAAACAAGAATTTAGCAAAGCTGAAGAATCTAACGATTTAGTCACTTCCTTTGTCAAAGTCGTAAGCCAGTGATCGGTAAAGATTAAGAATTGGCCAAACTACTGTGCCCAACCCATCCAAATTGGAAAAAAATATCCACTCACGTATTAGTTGCTAGGCAACGACAACGATTCGCCACATTGAAGCTGCTTATACATCACAGAGTTTTTTGTATTTGAAGCAGTCGAGGTCATAGGTTAGGTTTCATGAGTGTTTGGTGTTGGGAAAGCTGCCAGTGTTTATACTTTTGTATTCGCTAAGAATAATGGTAAATGAAAAAAAAGTAATTGTAGTTATTTGTATACTTCATGCATGTAAAGTGTACTGAACAAAGTAAGAATATTTATAGATTACGCTAGTGTGTCGGGCCACATTGAGGCAACAGTCATCAGCATTAAGTTGTACTGTAGAAAACTCCAGTGAAATGGACCACTAACTTCTGCTGGGTGAAAGCTACTAAAGGATCTCCATAATCAGTCGTCTGCAACCAGAATGAAACCAACTCGCATTATTTAACTTGAAACGTTTTTCCCATGGTATGGAAATATAATTTACAAACTAAATTTCGTTAATTGTAATTTCATATAACTGTTGCGTGACTACCATAACAATATATTCGACTAATGCTATTGGGACAATACTGCTAGTTGCTGTTTTGGAGTTAATGTTCGTTGCTTTATTCCTTATTTATCTGCGGAATTACAGAAACCTGTTGCATAAATTTGACAGATGATTTTACAGACCTTTAGTGACCGTAAACTATTACATCTCATAGGCGAATTCTGGACAGAAGAAAACTGGAAAATTCAAATAACCTTTTCAATCATTATATGGTGAAAGCGAGAACTGACCGGAAATCTTCCTTTGCTACCCATCAGTACAATTTGTAACCTAAGGCATATCTGTAACAAATTTTACGACACGCCTGTGTAGTGTTTCTATAATGGTAGCTGCGAATGGTAGATTTATAAACATATATGTAGACGCATACGACAACACATTCCAAATTAATATATTATGGTCACGTTGCTGGGTAATCTCACTGAAACCTAACGAGTGTCCCAAAAAGGTGAAAAGACGAATATAAGATTTAGAACGAATAAGAACATGACCCTTAGAATTAGGACAAATATGAACATGGACCCTTCTTGACACCCCACTTGTAATTGGGCTACAGAAAAAGACATTCTGTAAAATATGCCGTAAGCAATCAAGAAGAAAAGAGAAGCAATTCATACTAAGCTCTCTTGGAGTAAGGATGGCCAAGTAAAAGTAGGTTAACTCAAAATACACAAACACAAAGAACTGACAAGCAGTTTACACTAAGCTCCCTCGGAGTGTGAGTGGCCAAGTGCAATTAGATAAACACAAAGTACACAAACACAAACACTAGGCAGACAGTTAATACTAAGCTCCCTTGAGGTAGATGTGGCTAAGCCAACGTAGGTCGACTCAAAGTATGTAGCGCACAACCACAAAAATTTGACAAGTAGTTCACACTAGGCTTCCTGGGTGCTAGAGCAACCTGACTAAAGAATAACATAACCTTAAGAATAGAAAAGGAGTTCACAATAGGCTTCCATGGGGGTAGGAATGCCTAAGCAAAAGTAGGGTAACCGAAGATACATAAACCTAAAGAATAGAAGGAAAGTTCATACCAGGTTTCCTTAGGGTAGAATGGCTGCGAAAAAATAGATTTACATGAAGTATGTAAACCTACAAAATAGCAAAGCAATTAACACTTGGGATTGGAGGATTGAGCAAAAAAAGTTAACTAGAAGTGCATAAAACCTAAAGAAAAGAAGGGCAGTTGTTGCTAGACATCCTTTGGGTAAGAATAACTAAGCAAAAACTGGGTAAATTAAAGTACATAAACCTAACAAAAATAAAAGGACAGTTCACACTTCTCTAGCCTTGGGGTAAGAACAGCTAAAGTAAGCAAAAGTAGGTTAACTCAAAGTACATAAACTAGAAAGAATAAACCCTAAAGGATTCTTAAGCCAGGAAAGACTACGCAATAGTGTTAATTCAAAGTACAAACATCCAAAGAATAGACGAGCAGTTACGTTAAGCTTCCTTGGGGGTAGGAGCAGCTAAGCAATATTAGGTTAATTCAAAGTACGCTAACACAAAGATACAAGAAACGCTCAGCTCCCTTGGCAGGAACGGCTTAGTAAAAGCTGGTTAACTCAAAGAGCATCGGACTGAAGCAAAAAAAATAGGAAGCTACTAACACTAAGCTTTCTTGGGGTAGAAGCAGAAAAGCAAATCTAGGTTAACTCAGGTATTCTGGTAACAGGTCGAAATTTGTATTATGTATATTTCCTCCTAAAACTGTTATTTTTATCGCTTTATCCGACACAATCGATAACAGTAGACATCGGAGAAAACACCGAATGGAATGTAATGATTAAAATAATAATAATTTGGTAAGCTGATGCTGAAAAAGCATCAAGTCCTTATTTTTACAACGAGTGAAGGGGAGGGATGGGGATGTCATAGGTTCTGAATGGGTGAGTATTCTGAATGCAAACTCTCAGTATAATTAAATACTGTAACATTTTTTTCCGAAAATAAATAATTGTCAACCTGGGTTTTTCATTCTTCATCTGAAATGGGTACCTTTCTTAAAACAAGTTCAGTAACCAGTAAGAGTCTGACTTGGTAGTGTTTCTTGATTGCCGATATGCGCAAGAGTTTCTTCAGAAATTTGTTTGAAATGAGTCCAAGATCAAGTGCTAAGAAGATCTGCAGCAATATGATCGATCGGTTTTCATCGCAGTTTTCGGATTCTACCCATTGCAAAAGACCTTTGATTACACAATCCATGGATACTTCAATAGGGTCTATTTGTTGAATGACGCTTTCCAACTGGCATCCCTTCAACTTCAAAAATTGTTCGGTGTGAATTACTCTTCTGAAGTTCGTAGCTATATATTGCAACAAATCGTTATTGTCGGAAGTTTTGGAAACTAGGGGCGAATCTATAAGATAAAAATGAAGAGTTTTATGGATGGTTATGGGAAATAGGAATTGTTGAAGAATTTTCCGCCTGGTTCTAAGCATTTCAGTTTCTAAACAATACAAAAAATAGTACCAAATTCACGATTTTGTGCAATGCTCATTATAAGTGTTAGCCATTACTAAAATCATTCGTAATTTATGTTCATTATCCAAACAATCTCTAAATCACACAGTAAATCCTAGCTTACCTATGAGTGTAAACGAAAGTTTTTGCTATTATCTTCTTGAATGTTTACTACAGTATGTCTCACTTACTTTTGTGGCTGTTGAGACAAGTATAATGCAATAATAATGCGGTTGTGGTTGGTCTTTTCGCTGTTTTGACTAGATGCTGCCTCGATCCTCAAACCGACTCTTTTAATTGTTGGCTACATTGATTTCTGATTAATTTCTCTGAACAATATTTAGAACTGATTAAGTTGGATATTTTACAGACGAAATCCCCAAAGCCATGACCAAATTTCATGTGAAAAACTTGAAATGCATTGCATAATAGTAGCAGCATTAACGTGAAGGCAGAAACCAGGATTGGACGAGAATTTCCTTTTTTCTACTTTGTTAAAAAGCAAAGCTGCTGAAAAGCCATAGTTAGGTCAGAAATCCAGATCCCGTGAGCATTTTTTGGATAGGAGGGTTTGACGATTGATTTGACTTCTATAGGACTGTTATAAAAATATAGCCACCATGTCCCTCCCCAAATTCACTGTATTTTCTGCTAGAGGCCATATTGAAAAAAGTAAGTTTTGAACCAACGACCTAGAATCATGTAAAAAGACACTTTTTCGGGTAAATTTAACACGAAGATTCTGACTGTGAACTTAGTTTGGCGTTACTGCATTATTTTTACCCATAAATCCAAAAAAAAAAATTACGTATGTACTTACAGCAACTACAAAAATGTATCTTCTTTGTTGTTAGAGATATTATACACGTGTATAAGACATCACCCAAAAGCACAATATTGATAAGATAGCAGTGCGTGTCTTTCTGTATGTGCATTCGATTTGAGTAGTGCCACACATTCTTTTACAACACGAAGTTCCAGCGTCTCGGTGAGGTCCATAAATTGGCTGACCTCAACAGATTTGATTATTGCCTTAAGAGCATACCACTCCATTTCACGGCCACAGCTTTCACTTTCTCTCCGTGTTTCTCCATGTTTGGCATCTCCGAGAATGATAAGCATTTGTTCAGAGAGATTGGCGCATGGAAGGAAATATTCGTACTGTAAACCCACTATTGTAAGAATATCGTGAAAGTCTTCTCCCCTCAGAAGAGAAGAACACGTTGACCCTATTATTGTGAGAGTGGGCCTCTAATAACTCTCCTGCAACGATAACATCAGAGGCAGGCATGGCTGACTGTAGGGTGGGGAGGGTGGTGAGGCTAGTTCGAATGGATAGCAAGTCGAACCCCTGCAAGCATGTAGTCTGGCCTTGCATGCACTGGCCATCTTCTCGTATCCGTTTTGGGCTTCGTTCTACATGCTTACTCTTGGCTTTTTTTCCGGTGGCGCAGACATTTTTGACATTTTTTCAAAGCACTGGTAGCTGCTTTTCATTCTGGAAGATGACGCGCCAGTCGTAGAACATTTTTCTGCCCTTTTCATGGTGTATTTGTTCTGCATGTCCCAGGCTGTGTTGGAGTACTGGTTGCCTGTGATGACTGAGCGAAGTCAGTACGAAGCAATGTGACATAATCAGCAGGGAGAGCTGTCAGCATTGCCCATAAATCACATCAGTCTGTAACTGTTGTTGCACACTACTGTCCACTGCAGCATGGCATGCAAAGCTAACATAATCATCCACGTTACAGACAGGGACTACATGCTCATTATTAATGCACACATCAGTCATGGACTCGAAGTCCCTCCAGTAATGTCCCATGTCACTACTCTCCACATGTCCACGTAGGCAAATATGTTAGTAATGAGGCTGTCCATGTCAGCTTCCTTCTCCAGTGCAGTATGATCAGCTGCATGAGATTCTTGGGAGAGCTTTATATCTCTCGGAATCTTGATACTCCCCCTCATGCTGTAAGCTGGGTATGAACCTCTCCTGCAGCAGTAGAATCATGAGCGCCTCGTACATTAGCCTCTATCACTGCAGCACCCTACTGTAAAGCTTGCCTCTTAGCACACTATCATCAGACCTATCGGCAGTAACTTCATCCACCAAGAGTACGTCTCCTAGCTCACCCCCTTACAGCGCTTATCGAAACGCTCTGTGTATGGACGGAACTGGAAAGGGGCAATGTCACGGTATTTGTTTTGGTTCTCAGCCATTAGTTTGTTCGGCGGTTGATTGTGAGACAAGAAAGTAGGCCTTGCTTTTTGCTTGCTCCATTGTAGGAGGGGTTAGTCTGCTTAACTGCATCAGTGTAGTCAACATACACATTTGCACGAACATGGGCAGGAACAACACTCTGCTTGCACTGATGCGCTGTATTTTACGAATACATATTGGGCTCAGATCGAGTAGGAGGCTCCCCATGTTTGATTGTACTGTGTGTAGTAAAAGGGCAGCTGTAAGCATAAATAGAAATATGCGTTTGTTAGCATAAAACAAATGCAGTTGTTGGCATAGATAGAAAAAAATGCAGTTTTTAGCGTAAACAGAAAACATGCACTTTTTAACATAAATAGAAAAAAAATGGAGTTGTTGTCATAAGTAGAAAAAAGCAATTTTTTACCGTAAATAGGAAAATTGCACTTTTTAGCATAAATGAAAAAAAGGCAGTTGTTGCCTTTTGCGGGCAACCCTCCTGAATGTTATTGGTGTCGACGGCCACTTACAGTCCGGCACTTGCTTGTTGATTGTCGCCATCTTGATGGTGTTCGTCATCGTTTCCATCTTCCGCATGACATTGTGCGTCAGTTGGGCGATAAGTCTGTACTCCTGTCCGGTGTTTTTCAATTTTTGCAGGAGGTACAGATGTATGACAAGATTTAGATTTGGGGTTTGAATAACATCTCTGTAATGTGTGGTGCAGTGGCAACCCGGACCACTGCACTGTGACTGAGGTTAGCGCTAATGACCACGTTGTCGACGCGCCATTAAGCCTTAATCCCCCACCCCCTAATTTAAACTTCCAGGCCAAACACAATCCTAAAATAATAAAAGTTCTCCAGGTTGGGGCAAATCATGATTTCATAGTTAAATCTCGCCAGCCAGTGTGCCTGTCTCTAGTCCAGAGCATGCACTGCTCACGGCCGAGTGTAATGCCCAGGCATATTAGCCATTAGTGATGGAAGGCGCCGTTGTTGTCTGCAAATTTAACAATTTAAGGCTTACGAGTTTACTAAAAATCATGACTTTTCCTAGCAAACTACAACGTTTTACAGAAATTCAAAGCTTTTGAAAGTTTGAACGGATCCTGTACCTCTCTTATGGGTGAAAACAAGAATATTTCTTTGCTACTCACCTTTCTGTTCCTTAAAGATGTTACTTATAACTTCTCTAGCATGGTTTATGAAATACTCAAATAAACTGATGATTGAGACCCCCAAGAAAAAACCAAGGCTGCCCCCCACATCACTTAATAGGGCAGCAAGACTGTATGTAAATCTCTCTTGTATAGTCTGAAGAGTATTGCTAGGAATGTTTACAACCAGTTCGGAATAGTATCTGTCAATTTGGTGCTTGGTTGCAGGCGTGAATTCATAGATTGTCAGTTCGCAGCTCTTCATTTGTTTGTTGCAGTTTTCAATGTATTTCTCGAAATTAAGAAGTTGCTTTCTAACTACCATTATTTCACTTATGTTAGTACACGGTCTCAAATCCATCCTTGTACTGAGAAGAGGATGCCTGAAAATAGAAATGAGAATAAATACCATTCCATGGATGCCAACTATTTTAGGGTACCACTAAGGACATATTCTGCAACACCAGATCGTGTTCAAGTTCAACAAAAATGTGCAGACATTTGACCCCCTTTTCCGAAACCAGCTCCAGGAGAAACTATCAACTTTAAAAAATCATATTTTAAAGGTAAACCCGGCCTGCCTTATAAAATTCCTCCTGCCTTATAACAGCCACGAGGAGATCGCAATCCCCGCATTTACCAGCTTCAAGGTCGGCTGGGGTGGTAGATGCGTTCCTCGCAGCGAGGAACTTAGCTGCTGTCTCGGTTGGCTTTGGGAATAGTACACGAAACAGCAACAAGTTAAATATTGTGTCGTCACAAACCAGAATGATTCTCGTATTTTAACATCACAATTTATAATTTTCTAGACTAGTGTCTTATAATTTTGATTCGGCTATTTGTTGGAATAATTAACTTTAATTTTTACAGCATTAGTCTTTTAGATTTTTGATCTCATTGTAATTATTAGAATATTAGTACATGCACACACAGAGATGAATCGCCATGATTATTGTAAGCGCGCAAAGCATCATATACTGCGGGATGCCGTAAATAAAGGTAACAATTATTCAAGAGAAAATCTCCTAGACGTCACATTTTAAAACGGATTTTTACCAAGGGATTGACTAACGGTAAGGAAATAGACCTTAGGGGCCATACTTGATGTGGTAGATGGAGAAAAATGGCGCTGGGAGGTATATCTCTTTAATGCACTTTTTCCATCGTGTGTGTGTGTGACAATTATTAATTTTATTGCTACTGTGTTAACAGGCAAGAATTATCGTAACTTAAAAATAATGAGTGGTAGGATCCCTAATAGAAATTGACGAACTACAGAAAAAAGAACGAATTTTATAGCATTCGTCAGTTTGATTACAGATGCCACCATGTATTTTTGGGACATTTGCTAGTTATTACCAATTAGAATGTAAATACAAACAGCTACTAACGGTCCAAGAAAAATATTAATTTAAAGCAAGTGTTTCTCCTTTAGCCCTCCATCTGAATGAAGCAAACTTTAGTGAAGATTTGAGGGAGGGAGGAGAAGATAACAAAAATTTCATAAATTACACATAAATTTGCCAATCGATGAGGCAACAGAATATTCTTTATGTTTAACGCATTAAAACTTCTTTCAAAATCAAAATCGAAATCTAAGCAATATTCACTAAATCAACCAACTAATGTTTCTCAGTATCAAAATGATATTAAACCTTCCTTATCCTAAATCGTTTATATTTTAACGCCATTTGCCTCACTTATAAGATGGATGAGCTACGTCGTCTTTGTGAAACTTCTCCAGACATCATTGCACATCTCACTTCTTCTACACACAAACACTGTGTTGCACTTGCGGGCTACAATGTGTTTCGTGGTGACTGTACTGTCAGACTCATGGTGTTGCCCTCTGTATTACCTCACTCATATCAGCATATGTACATGAATCAACCACTCATGCTTCTGGGGAGTGTGATGCTATGTGGTGTGAACCAAATGGTTCTACAGGTGATTTACTATTTTCTGCTTGCTATATGGTATACCTAGCTTGACTGCTCCTACTCGCTAGCCTGCAATACCTGGAATAAAAATACTTCTAAAAGGGAAGGCCCCCTACCCAAGTAAACAATTTAGTAGCATCGAAAACGCTTACCACTTAAAAATATATTTCAGTTTCTTTGATTTTGGGGGAATTCTATATCCCTGAAATCAGCTAGTCTTAGAAATCTTCACCCAATTCTTAAAAAGTTGTAACTGGGAATTTGTCTAAGGTTTACAGGAGCTACAATTACACCAACCCTTTTTTCATCAAACCAGACATCATCATGGTCAGATACCTAGTCTGTTATATTATGACATTAGCTGCTTTGTGTATTCTTTTTATAAGGCATACTGCTCCTCTTGATAAAGCGACCGTGACCTGATGTCCTTTAATTTTGCAACTTATGTTATTGACATGCCATTAATATTCAAAACCGCGATATTCATATTACTGATTAACCTCTTTTTAAACGATATTAGCATATCGATAAGCTGGAAAGAAAATTTTTGTCAAAAATGTTCATTCTAGACTTGTTATTGTTTTTCAAAATTTTATTGGATGTTATAAATACTTTTGTTTCTCTTTATAGGTACTACTTCCTCCAGATCACATTGGTTTAGACCAGATTTCTCTCCTTTCAAACTAGAAATCGGTTTTGAAAAAATCTATTCACCAAAACGTAATTACCAAAACTCCGATTTGGGTATTTAAATAGTAAGACAAATAAGATACCTATCACTTGTTTAAAATCTCATGGAGGCTCTTCAGTCATTAAGCCTCAGCCAAGCCAAGCCAAGCTGTCGACGCGCCATTAAGCCTCATTCCCCCCCCCCTCTTCAGTCATTAAGGCTTACCAACCCATAAACTATTTAAAAACTATTCAAATGATCTACAATTTGCTTTCAACCTGAATAATTTCAAATTTCATTTATGAAAGTACTCCATTGTTTTACTTGACACTTGGATGAAATTACATATACAAAGAGATAAATAAATTCTATTCTTGAAACTTTTCTCTCTTGGAACTGATACACCTCCAACGTTTATTATTTTTTTTAATGTGCGCATTCATTAGCAACTCCGTTTCAATTGAATTATTTGTTATGTACGTTACTCGAATTTCATTTTGTTTCCTAACCTCACTTGTCTTCAATGAAACATTTCATTATTGCACCTCTCCTATATAATATAATATAGTCCCAAATTCCGTCCACTTGCCTACTGTTTAAAATTTTCGAAGAATTTGTGCATTAAGTGCTTTCTCAAAAATCTTAAAGAGGAGCTTTCAACAAATCTTCTCTCTGAATGTGAAGGTAAATGTGTTTTTTCCTAATACTTAACATGGTTTCATTCCTGGCAGGTGGTGAGCAACGCACGCAACCACTGCACTGTGAATAAAGTTGGTGCTAATGATCTGGCTGTCGATGGGCTATTAAGCCTCATTCCCCGTGAGATCGTGCGCTGCAGACATTCTTGTGACCTATGAACACATCACTCAACTTGCTAATGCTGGAATTGCTTTTTAGATTAGTAAAACATTATACCATATCTTACTTGGTTAATATTGTTTAAAAAAAAACTGTTTGCTTTGGACGTTAGCTAAATCAATTGTAAATGGATTAATTCCTACATTAACAATAGACGTCAACCTGTTGTACGAAATGGTCCTTGTGCTCCTTGGATCCTTGTCACTTCGGGATATGCTAGGCCCATTTGCTTATTAAAATTGTTATGTCAATCCTTACGCTGAACAATACCTCCCACTGTGCACTTTATGCTGAAGGTGTCAAGATCTTTGCCCGAGAATTTTTGCCGGAGATCTTTTGCCTGAGATTTTTGCCCAAGACTGACCTTGATCAAATGTCTTTGTGGGCTTCAGAAAACATGCCTTATAAATCAATAAACTCCTAGGTGATGCACTTTGGTGTAAATAATAAGAAAAAGACAATCATATTGCATTGGTTATAAAATCTCTGGTACAAATCAGCATACTGACTTGGGCATTGTAACTGATCTCGCTTTAAATTATAGATTTAATTTCGACCTTTTCATTGCATAGGTTCATAAAAAGGGTCGTTACAAAAAAAATCACTAGGGGAACATTCAAACCATTTAGCCATACTTTACAAAATGTATGAGGCCAACGTTCGAATACTGCACTCAGAAAGTTTGCCTTTGCTATTAGACTGAGATGGACAAAGTTGAAGTTGAATAATGTCAGTGGCGACACACTAAATGGTGACATGAAATCAAGATTCAACCTTATGCACAGCGATTACAAGTCAATGACTGTGAAACGAGATTTCTACGAGGCGGTTCAATCAGGGACATAGATGGGTGGGCTTAGGGGGAACCTGCGGTTCAGAGCTAACTTGTGTCAGAAAGGCATGTTGCCTGATTTACGTGATTCATCATAATCCTCCAACTTAGGTCTTGCAGGAGCTACACCTACCATCCCACCTGCTGAAATGAAAACGTGCCTAATACAGTGGAAGAATTATTGTGAAGAGCTATCAAAATTAAATTTATATAAACGATTGTGAGGTTCGACATAGGCACCCAGCGTTTTAATAAAGTTTTTTCTTTCGTAATATAGTATTCAAATCAGGTGGCAAACTGTTATTAATTAACAAATTGATGGAACGTTGAGCATTGCTTACAAAAACATTGTAAAACAAAGCGACGGTTTTAGTATGGTGGGCGTGAGCAACTATCTGTGCACCTGTGCTGATTCTGTTTGGCACCTGGCATGTTGAGATACACACAAGACAGACCAGGAAGTGGTTGAATGGAACGTGAAAGCCTGCTTGCGCTGGTCTCCCAAACCCAAACAATTACATCCCCGATGCAATCTTGGTTTTCCAAACATAGAATGGTCATGTAATTCTGGACCCTGATTTCTTTGTCGTGCAGTGGTCACACAAGAGGCTACGATCTTCGTTTGCACGGATTTAACTCCCGTTTAAACGTATAGCCTCGTGTCTTCACGGAGAGTGTTGCAAAGTCTTGGAACTTCGTAGTATGGAAGTTTGCTCCCCATTAGTGATCTCTTTTACTTGGTTTGAATCTTTACTTTTTATCGAAGGTGTCAAGGTCGGGAGGGTGCACTGATGTCTGGCAGGACATGTTCTCTCGTTCTCTATTCTATTTTATTCTGTTCTATTTCCTTTGAGAAATAGAATAGAAATAGAAAATATAAATTGAAATCGAAAATAGGAATAGAAATATCACTTAAATAGTTTTCCTTCAGAATTTAGTTTTATGACACAATTTTGTCCTAAAGTAGATTTTGATAACTAGAGTAAAATTAACATTTATATTCTCGTTTAACGCCATCTATTAGGGCAGACGTCGAAAACGTATGGGGTTAGCCATTCTCTTAATATTTTAGATAGGCAAGTAGGCTACAAATTAATTATAATGTGCTATTATTGACACAAATATCTTTTTTAAAGAAATTGTCGAAACAAAGAAATTGGATGGATGCAAACCAAACAGGGCAATAGCGCACACGATTTAAAAAAAAATAAATAAAAGTTAATATTCGTAAGAGGGACAACAGTGTGCACAGTAAAACTGGCACCAACTGTAGTGAGTAGCAATGTACACTACCTATTTATATTGTGGTGTCCAACTACCCATGGTGGCCAAAGAAAGTACCATAATATTTTGCTGATAGTTGAAGATGTTCTTTAAATTTGTGAGCATTGGGGTGAATTTTATTATTGACAGGGGGTTTTCAGATTAAATCTGGTTCGGATGTACAGAATTTGATATACAATTTTATTGTTGAAGATATCACGTTGGTGTCAATTTTTTTGTAAGTGCTCCACTAAAAAATTATTTTAAACCGGAAGTTTGAGAGTGGATTTTGCGATCGAAGATGCTGGATGAGCTTCTGCTCACTGGTTCCAATGTGGGTAGACCTGCGTGCTGGATGGGTGCAAAGAATTCGAATAAAGTTTTTTTTGCAGAAGTGTGTGGGATGTTTGAATTTTTTGTGTGTTGATTTTTGATGGGCATGTTTGAAGTGAAGTTATTTTTATTAACAAGTTTAATGTTCTAGATGTGGAGAAAACTTCTGAGTGGTTCTGTTACTCCAAAAATGTATTGAACCGTTAAATAAATAAATAAATAATGGTTCAACCACATTAACGGTTTGGAGTCGGAAGAGGGAACCCACTAACACCATTCCATAAAAAGGACTGATAAGTAATATAAAACAGAAAAGAATCAATTAACAAGCCAATCAACCAGTTCTGGACGCCTAAAGAAAGTTAAAGCAAATTTTATTACTTAAAAATGTAAATCAGTCAACTGAACTCACCTCAACGACCTCACTGGGCTAAGTATTCCATGTGCAGATAACCCTTACGCTAAAGAATTTTTCGGCACTAGAGTTTGGTCGCCTGTGAAACAATTTTAAAAGAATGTCCACAAGTGATCGCACAGTGACTAGGATCGAAACATGGCAGGTCGACAGCTAGGAAACCACGTAAAATCTTAAAAGTAAAGATTAACTCAGCAATGAGTGTACAAAGTTCAAGGGATCGATGACCGGTTCGAACCAACCTCTTGCAGTAAGACAAGTCCCGCAAACCAGAAATTCAGTTTGTGAACTTCCGTTGGACAGATTCAAGTCTGCCAATATCGCCCAGCAACTATGGGGACCACACTAGGCTTGCATTAATTACGGATGGGGCGAACAAATACTTTAAAAGCCAATACATTGTATATTTCCGAAAATGAAGCAGCGATCCATGATAGCCAACCTACGAAAAGCCTTTGCCGAAATGCAAAGACAGTGAATGGATGGTATAAGGTTGTGTTAAGGCATATCCCTAGATCGTTCACCTCATAAACAATGGGTAAAGACTGGTGTTTTAGAAAATATGGAGAAGTGCGCTCTGGATTGCCGATATGAAAATAGTTACACTTTTTGACAGACAATGGCATTTGCTATCTAACACTGCAGTCTGAAACTAAAGCAACCTAGTCACTCAACACGCCAGAGTTCAAGCAGTGGGACACCCTGTTTCAGGTCATCTGCTGACATAAACTATTGAATTTGCCTCAGACGATGGTTTCAGGTCATTCAGGTATACAACAAACGAAAGAGGTCGCAGCACGGTCCCCTGTAGGGCACCACAATAATTGGTGCAGAGGACGAATGAGTGTCACCAATTACAACTCATTGGGTCCTGCCATTAACGAAGGCAGTGGTCCACCCATCACATCTTGGAGGCGTTAGTGTAGCAGAAGGGGGATTGAGGTTTATCAAAGCAATGTTGGCGTAACAAATGATTTGAGAGAATGGGAAGCCATTCTGCAGAAATTTATTACTAATGTATTAAAACTCCCTCAGTAGGTGTGGTTGCTGGGTGGTTTGAGTAGCCACTCGTTGCAGTTCGTTTTTAAGACTGTAGTATTTGTATAGCCGGTCAGTACATGAATGAAAAGGAATGACACTGGTAATTTGTTACGGTTTGTGAAAATGTAAATATTCTACGCTACAAGTTGAACGGATCGAAGGTACAAAGTGATGTTAAGGAATCAAATGTAATTGATATCCGTGGCCGCCATGGTGAAAATGGGTGATGGATGAGTCTTGTTTAAGATTCTTGACCTAGATGTGATAATTAAGATGGCATCCAATCTATGCATGAGCAGATCAGAAGCAGTCTTAACTGTCAAGGGCAGAGACCATCTAGTTTTTAAACAAGATTCACCATCACTGGTTCCTTAACCTCCATACCTCAACACCTAGTACCTAAATTCCATTCAAGATGTAAAATATTTACATTTTTTTCAAACCACCGCCTTCCTTTTCATTCATATCCTGACCCGTGGACCAAATTCAGCAGCCTTAAACAGTAACTCCTGCGAGTTGCTACTCAAACCATCCTGCTACCACACCTTCTGAGAATTTGAATGTATTATTAATAAATTTCTACTAATGGCGTCTATTCTCTCAAATCGTTCGCTACGCAAAAATTACCTGGATAAACCGGAAAATAATGCATCCTTAACCTCCCCCCCCCCCGTTAACTCTTCGCCTCAAAGATATGTGTCGGTTTGAGATATTTCTGGAGTAATGAACCACTCGGAATTTTTCTCCACACACACAGGACATTAAACTTGTCAGCAAAACCTTCACTTTAAAGCATGCTTATCAAAAACCAATGCAGAAGAAATTCGTCACACGGTTCTGGAAAAACACCATTATCAAATTCTGTGCACCCACTTACATTCGAACCCATGTGCAAAAACTGGTCTAGCGTCTTCAATCCTACAAATCCAATCTCAAACTGCTGGACCAGAATAATTCTTTAGTGCAGCATCTGCAAAAAAACCGGACACCAACCTGACTTCTCCATTCGAACATCCGAACAAGATTCAAATCTGGAAACCACATTTTTTTTTCACTTTGTGATCCACCTATTAATAATCACATTTTCCCCAATATGCACAAATTTAAAGAACATTTTCAACTGTTAATAAAATGTAATGTTACTTCTTTTCGCCATCAGTTGGACGCCACATTACAAACAGCCAGCATACTGCACTGCTTTTTACTTCAGTTGGTGCCAGTTTTACTGAGCAATCCATTCTCCCTCTTTCGATTTTAGTTTTTTTTTATTAAAAAAAAATATTGTATGCTATTGCTCCGTCTGGTTTGCATCCCTCCAGTTTCACCTAAAATTTAGAATGTTTTCTGTTTGCTGTTATTTTTATTGCTTCTATTTGAGAAAAATTCTTCATTCTTCTTTGTGACTCCTGATAAGGAACCAGAATTGGCCTAAAACGTCGAGATATTGTTTTGTGGAACTTCTTTGCTTCAAAGCACTCAAACAGCATATAATTAACAAATAAAAGTGTTCAGTCCATTAAAATTACTTAATAGTTAAATTTCATACTTAAATTTGGAATGTGAAAGTAAAATTTATAACAAATTTTGTCTGCTTCATTTATTGGTAATGTAAGCATCATGTGTTGTATTATGGCGCTTCTGCCTTTTGGCAAGCAGATTGGTGACGGATCGTTCTAATTTCCATCCTGAATTACTTCGGTGTAAGATACAATGACCGAAATCATTTGCACAATTACTACTAGGGAAATACCAGTAGTAATACTACAACAAACTAGGTTCGTGTGGATTTGCAATGGTAATATGACGTAGAAATTCTCACGGCAAAAATTAGAAGAAGGGTGTCAGGCGAGAAATTGTACAGATAATACCATGCGTGGCAACTGTGTTGCCCAGATGTGTATGAGGAAGTTCAATCATGAAATGTCATCAATAGCACTTTAGGAGGGAGAATTATTATATGTTAATATAAAAAGATATCAAAACACAACATATAAACAACAACACAATCTGTTAAAACACTAGTCAAGATAACTGAATGCTTATTGCCAACAAGAACATTGCGGGGACTAGTGGTACCTACGTAAGGGGTGAAGCATTCCTAACTAGATCTGGGTATGAGGGGCACGGCTGTGTGGTAAATTATATACGGCAACCCGGTGTCATTTTATTAGCATTATCGTTTAGAGATAACAAAATGATAAATTGTCCTATCAACTTGTAATTTTCTGTGGGCAAATCATGGCCTCAGAATCCGCGCGTATGAATGAACTTAAAGTAATCAGTTTAAAAATTCGAATCTTATGGAGTCAAAACTCAAACTTGAAGCTACCTACCAAACATGTGTCTTGTGCTGTTGTAATTTAGCTGGTTTTTCAGACTGTCCTGAGTCATCCTCATTTGGAGACTTTGTTTCAAGTTGGTATTTTTTACTTGACGTACCTGCAGTCGAAATTCTTCGAATTCAGGACGTCATTAATGCATTTAATGCGCTGGGCTTCAGCGTCCAATTTATTTAAGCACTTGAAGGTTTTCTTATTTTTGTAGAAAAACTGTCAAAAGAAAATAGTTGTGCAATAAAACCACAAAATGTGACACTGGTTTTAAACAAATATACATAAATCAAGTAGTCAGCATGATACAATAAGGAGAGAGAATTAACCCAACAACGAAAATGTATACTAGGATTTACCACCCCTGGTTACACGAAACAGATATGTATTCGTCCGCCACTCTAGCTTCCCTGTGGTTTAAAAATAGAATTGATGCATACTACAGTCGAGAACGATTTTTGCTCGGTGGTTTCTTCAAACATCTATGTTGGATTTCGTCTTCATAATTGGCATAAACAGTCACTACAATCCTTCCCGCTTTGCACCTATAATACGTCGTGAGCACTTCGGTCGAAAAATCGTGAGAAAACCTTGAAAAAGTATAGCAATGCGCTCTCTTCAAGGCAGACGATGCCTGTAGTGTCTGGGCACAGATGCTACTAAGTAGTTGTGTTTATTATGACACTTTGGTCATGTGACTCATTAATTATGTAACAACTAATGGCCTGTGAGATTAGGTATGCATCTCCCATGATGCATACCCACATAGTTAATAAAAAAGCCAGCAGCTGTCTCTGCAGCTACTGCTCATACACCCACAACTTGTAGTAGTGTACCCTTGCTACTAGGTACCAAACACTACATTGGCAACGAGGATGGTATGTTATTTAAGTTTATTAATTTAACTTAATAACTAATAGTGTTATGCTAGTAAAAAACGGAAGCCCGTGCTTGGAATGGGTACTGTCTAAATTAAATTTAAACAAGTAAATGTTTTCTTACTGTTCCTGAAGAGGTGCTGCTGCGAGTTTGCGAATTGGCCCCTGGAGCAGCTGGGGTTACAGTCCCTCGTAGCGGCAAGATGTCCGGATTTTTTCCAGCAACCAAGGACTGCAGCTTTGGTGGTTTGGACTTATTCCATGAAGAACTCAATTCAGGTCAGGCGTAGATAAACCATTTACCAGGACAGGCTATCGTTCGTTGGCACTGGCATGAGGTTGAGTGCAACACAGAAGAGTATAGCCTGTCTGGGGAAATTAGCAGTGCTAAGGTTTAAGTTTAAGGTTATTGAGTAGCCTGAGGTGTAACTTTAAAATATTGTGTTTATTTAACGTTTTTGAAAATTATGAGCTTAAATACTGTATAACCAAAGTTCAAGCTTAAATGCTGTAAAACCAAAAATGTTGCTTAAATGCAGTAAACTGTAAACGTTAAAAAGGTGTAAAACGTTTTAAAAATGTGGATTGAATGCAGTTAACTTTAACGTTGTCATTTTATAGAAGCGTTAAAAAGGTAATTCAGTTTAAGGTTAAAAAGGACCATTGAGTTTAAAACCTGTTTAGGGTGTGTAAATTGTTTAATTAAAAACAATTGTGGTCTTTTAACTAGCTTGTGTGTTAAAAAGCTAAAGTCAAGTTTGAAATAAGAAATTTGAAATTACGTACGTGAGTGCTTTTGCGAGTGCACAAGTGCTGAGTAAAAAGAAGTGCCTACCGTACTTATTGAACATAATAAAAACCTGTAAATGTTAGCCATCTAGTGATAGTGGTATTTTTCTAGTAAGCATAGTAGCGCATGCTAAACGAATTGTATCACTGAGCTTAGACGACCAGTCGAAGTGTGATTTATGTATTATTTTAAAGCTTGTATACTGTGCCTTAACAAGGGGGTTGCAATGCAAATTTTAGTGCTGGTCATAACTACTGCATGAGAATGTTCTGGTCTATGTGAGTACTAGGCATTGCCGCTGGTAGTGGAACGGGCTTGGTTGTGAAAATATGGTTCAAAGTAGGAAATTTATAAATTATTGCTGGCGACAGTAATTAAGAGTGGCTAGCTATAATCACTAGTTGGCTAGCTGGTCACGCATAGGTTCAGTAAGACTAAGTGTCCTATGTTAAGTGAAGCAGTATCTTGTAAGAGAACAAGCAAGAGCTGTAATCTGTGTCAAAGTTAAAATTCTTTAAATTTAAAAGCCTAGTTTAAGTTTAAGAGAGGTGAAGCTGTTTAAATGTCAATTCGCTAACCTAATTTAACTTAACTAGTTTTGAATAGTCCTTCTTCTTGTTTCAGGTTGGAATTTAAAGGTTTGAGTGAAGTGTTTCTTACACACTTGACCTTTCTTAAAAGCTTAAGTATTAAGCTACGCTGACTGTCATTGTTCCAACAATTGTAATAACACCTCCAGCCATGTCGCCTGGAATTAAAGTGGCGTTACTGTCAACAAGCATAGGTGCTAAAACATACGGATTGTTGCGTAATCTGTGTG
This sequence comes from Lithobius niger, assembly GCA_023313725.1. NCBI lineage: Eukaryota > Metazoa > Arthropoda > Chilopoda > Lithobiomorpha > Lithobiidae > Lithobius > Lithobius niger. The sequence goes on along the minus strand of JAHWFP010014861.1, from coordinate 91,986 downwards.
CACCTATGCTCCGGCAACTAAGACATTAGTTCAAATTAACACTCTATTTGCAGGTAAATTATGTCCAAAACCAAACTATCTCTTGAACGAGTACAGTTTCAAAGGAGGGAGCAGGGTGCAAATGAGTCAATAGCGGACTATATTACTGAGTTAAAAAGGGTAATCCTTTACTGTAATTATGGTCCTGCTGATGGGACTAAGCTGGAAACAATGCTAAGGGATAGATTTATAGTGGGGCTTAGGAACTCTGTTACACTGAAGTGTTTTGTTGGCATTGGATCCGGTGACGGTCACATTTGAGTCGGCTTGCAGTTTTGCCCTTTCTCAGGAACTGGCAGAGAGTAATCTCAGTCATTTTCAGAGGTCTGAAACTCATTCAGTGCGAAAAAACGTCCATAAAACAATAAAAGTAAGTCTAACAATTACAATTTGTGCTATTGTTGCGGCGGTTCCTACCACGTGAAAGCCGCCTGCATGTATCGAAAACATAAGTGTTCGGCCTGCGGGAACGTTGGGCACTTAAGTCGAATGTGCAGGTCTAGCAAGCCAGCACCGACACCCTCTTCTCAAAAACCAAAAACGGTAGCGACAGCTGGTAAGAAAAATCATAAATATTCAGGAAGAAAAGCACATAATGCAGAAGAATCGTCGAATTGTGATTCGGACGGCACTGGATGTAATGTTGTGGTGTGGAGGAGCTATCTGAATCTGACGAGACTGACTTCTTTAGTGCAGAAATTTATCACATTGAATGTTTACCTGATTACGTAAATACTGTACAGCAGAGTATGCCTGTTGTGGAAAACCGAAATGTTGCTTCTATTGATAATGGTGAAATTCTAAAGAGAATATTAGTGCTAAGCCTACAAAGTCTAAAAAAATTGTGTGGGAGAGGCCCGTTGCTAGGTGGTCTCGAGTTGATGTTACCTTTTGTAAAAGCTATGGTAAAATCTAACTAGTAATTCTCGACGCACACACGAAGTTTCCTTTTATTTATGAAATGGAAAGCACAACCAGTGTGGCCGTTATTCGTGTCCTTCGGGATTTGTTTGCAACATATGGTTGCTGTGAAGTATTGTTGAGTTATGGCGGTTCGCAATTTACAATTGCTAAATTCGAGAATTACTTGAAGGAATGTGGTATACGTCATATTACATTGGAGCCTCACATGACGGTACGCAAATATGCTGATAAAAAGCTGGTTCGTTCGTTTAAAAGAAGTTTAAAGGCTAGCCTAATTCAAGGTTTATCTCTAGAAACTGCACTGACTAATTTCCTCATGTAGGCTAGGAATAATTCGCATTGCAGTACTGGTGTATCCCCGTCGGAAGCATTTATAAAAAGAAATATTCGCACTAGGTCAACTTCAATGTTCCCAAGTGTTGCCGATTTATCCGTTGAAAGACAAGAGTGTCAACTAAAAACGACAGTTAACATGAACGAGTCATCTTACCGTGTCGGAGTTAGAGTGTTTTGCACAAATTCGAAGCCAAATGCGATGCCAAATTGGTTGCCGGGCCGCGATGAAAAACGTCCAAGTCCGTATGAATATCTAATTGGCTTGAGAAAAGGTGTTCTTGTCAGGAAATCTGGTTCACAATTGCACAGCAGCATAGCGGTGGTTAACAATTCAGCGACCAATAAAAATTTCGACATGCAAATTTGGAAAGAAAATCCAGTTTTCTGTGCGCCTAAAAGTGTGATTAAGGCCTCTGGGGACTCTCCAGTGAAGCCAAGCCAAACTGGCCGTCGTCAAAGTATTGTAATACCACAGTTGAAAACACCAACTAAGTTGAATACGACGCCACAGAAACGTACATCGAATAACGTTGTTTCGCCTGATAAAAGCCATGATGATTTTCCGCCTTTGTTTACTTCACCGCGAGATTTACCATCGTTATTATCTTCGAATGCTGAAGTTCCCCTCGTGTCGGTGCCGACGTCATAATTGACTCCCGCCCTTACTCGGCCTTTGCCGAGCGTAGTTTCAATGCTGTCATCGTCGTCATTGGTTTCCGTGCCTAGGCCTTTGCCCGGTGTTGTGGCATACCATCGCATAGTATGCCGGATCTGGCAGAAAATGCTGGGTCACCTGTGCCTCGACGTTCTAGGCGTCGGATTACGAAGCCCGTCTTGTTGACTGTTTCTGGTTGTGGGGTAGTGGGTAGCCGAAGCTGACATTCTTTTTTACATTTTGCATGTGTTTGTGAAAGTTTTTTTTGGAAAATATATTCACTGTGTTTTGCATGGTGCATGTTTTTGGTTGCATTGTGCAATAATAATATTTTTGGGTATTGTAATTAATAGATTAGAGTCCGGCCACTGAAAGAATGACTCGGCGTTCGTCGAATATCGCGCTTTTTTGCCAGTGGAAAAGGTGCACCTTGCCAACAGCGAGTTCAATCGAGCCCAGACATGGCGTCGAATTAGGCTTCGTTAGAATCGTTAGCGAAGCGCGGTAAAACTTAACACAGTCAAGCTCGGGAGATGTTTAATACGTCGTCTAGTATTTCGTATCTAGGGTGAGTGAATTTGGAGAGTATAGAACTACCCACACATTCCAGAAAGTGTGCAGCGGCTGCTACTGAAGTGTCTTGACGGTTTGCTACACGTCTCACGCAAGGCGTAAGCCTAATGCATTTCCGGGCAAGTGATGTACAGACGCCGGGAAAAACAAAAGGCCGCGTCTATCATCCATTTCGCAGCTCAATTTTGTTTGACACGTCAATAATAATACGTATTATTGTAGACATGCGTACAAATAAACAACTACCTATTGTGAAGAAAGTGTCGGCAGAGGCAAAGGAATGCTTGGGGTTTGCTGAAAAACGGATAGCCGTCTTGTTAGAAGTCTTGGTAAATAAAAATAACAATCCATTGTGCTGCTCTTATTTGTGTTGTTTCCCAACTGCTGATTACAATGTACTGTATTACAAGCTAAATTGACAAATCGGCATGAGGATTAGGATTAGTGGGGGGGGGGGGAAAGGCGCAACCTAGTTTTCCATTTTTTATGGTAGTAATCGGCGCTATACAGCAATTAAAGTAAGGGGCGGTGATAACGATGCACCGATTCCTTGTCTCGTGCTACGATTCAAAATGTTTGTCAACAGAACAAATTATTGAAAGAAGATTCGTGCAACACTACAGAGTTACGTCTGGATATAAGAAATCTCACGAAATGATCGGGAGTGGACAAAACAGATGTTGATTTGCAGCTCCACTTTGTTCTACGTATATAAACAAACGAGAGGTCAACGAGCGAGTTAGACAACCACTGTCAATGTATTTGTTTTTACCGTTCATCCAGGATTAACACACGTTTCAAAGTAACACGTGTAAATTTATTGTAAGTAATAGAACACTGCCGAAATCACGAGACGGCAACGATTTACTGTAACAGTTGCCGTACGCAGTCCACTATGCTTATTTTAGACACGTGGAGCTCGTCGTGTTCTTCATTTGTCTTATTTGATTTTACCTTTATTTAATAAAAAAAATTAAAGAGATTTAATTTAATATTTCACTCGAGATTTCACTATTATTTTGTTTGTTTGGATTTTGGGGAGCTGAATTTGGATGGCTTGCCTGCGTTACTTGTTGTTGCCTGGCAACCATTAGGGGAGGATGAATGATGCTTTAAGCGCGAGCGACGTTTATATTTTCAGTAACGTACCTTGTTTTAAATCGTTTTTAAAAGTACTTCTAGTGGAACAAACATTTTCTCACTTCACTATGTTATGAGAGGAACCACAAATTATCTTTCTTTACTGCTAAACTTATTTTATGTGTCGACGTAGCCATAACAACGTCTCAAAACGATCATTCCAATTGAATTCAATGCTAATCCACGGACCACCTCGATCCGATCGTGTACGTAGCGCTACCAAATCATGGAAGCATCCTTGGTAACGGGTAATGAATGGCCAAGAGTGCACCTTGCATGCAGCTAAAACAAGCAAGCGAGGTCACGACTTAAACAATCGATGATAACGTCAAGTCATTCTCTTAGTGGCCCTATTATAATTGGTTGTTTTTCCATCCTTTTGAACCAGATTTGAAATAAAATAATTTTTTTATTCTTTTGGAGGAGGGAAATGTAGGGAATTAACTTTAGGGATATTAATCTATAGATAGGAGTTGAGTTGCTGAATGTTGTTGTTGTTAGTAACTAATTAAATTAGCAATTGTAAAATTATATAAAGTAGGTTATTGACTAATTAGAGTACTAATTATATATTGTTCAGTAACCTAATATCTAATGGAGGTGAGTGTAGTGTCTGGGCACAGATGCTACTAAATAGTTGTGTTTATTATGACACTTTGGTCATGTGACTCATTAATTATGTAACAACTAATGGCCTGTGAGATTAGGTATGCATCTCCCATGATGCATACCCACATAGTTAATAAAAAGCCAACAGCTGTCTCTGCAGCTACTGCTCATACAACCTACAACTTGTAGTAGTGTACCCTTGCTGCTAGGTACCAAACACCACATGCCAATATTTGGTCCAGGTTACATTCTACTTGCAATTCCCCTATTTCCGGCAATAATACATATCTGGGAGAAATTAGTGCTTGATTTCGACTATTTCTGCGAGAGGGTGTCATCAACAATTAAACCAATGAAACAAAATTATCCTCATCACTGAAACATCTCGACCACTGAGTCAGCTGCCAAAGCGTAGTTACTGAGCGGTGTCATGGAGACGGATTTGAATAATTCATGCATGCCTTGATCATGTCTAGTTCATCATGCTTTCGTGATACTAATTATTATTATCACGAAAGCATGATGAACAATACAAATAAGATAAGATAAGCAAAACAAATCAAGTTCGACGGTTCATTTAATTTTAAATTAGATCAGAACTACCAATTCATGTTTTTTTTTTATCCAGCGTACAGTTTAAAATAGAGGTTGTATTTATGAGTGGAGCTAATCCGTTATATATTTATCCTAAAGTAATAGTTCGCATTATAATTTATTTTTACCAATTGGCCCAATTCTTGGGCTCTACTTACTGTCCGTTAGATGGCGACATATGTCCTAGGCAGCACTAAAAAAATTAAAGCTTCGGAAGTGTGTTATCTTTCTGATATAAAACATTAACATGATCAACTAGCAACACTCTAAACACATACACAGTGGTGGAAGGATTTAAAATAAAATGGTATTGGTTTATTATACAAAAAGTGGGTAAGTAGTTATTTCGCAACATGTGTTAAAAATTTACATTTTCATGAAACACAAGTTAAAAAGATATGCATTTCGACAAAAACAGAAGCATTTCATTTTAAACTCTTTCTTCTTTAAATGTGATTGCAAAGTGTTTGATATGTCCTTATCGTTGGACACAAACGTGAGGTCTCCCCCAGCAAAGTAACGACACCTAATACGGCTTAGGCAAGCAACGGTGTGGACGGGTTTTATTCATGTGCATGGCATTTTGTAAATAAACACATGGTAGTATAATGTAGCAACATTAGTATGGCACTCTCCTAAGGCTAGAATTAGTGTGTTAAGCTATATAGGGTTAACATCGTATGGATCACAAGTAACAACACTACGCTACATCCGGTGAAATAAAAAAAACTGAAAAAATAATCTAAGCCTAGATGGAACAAAAGAATAGATTAATTTTTTTCCTATACATTTATTTCTGATGTGAGTACGCTCTAGCTTTAAGAAAGAATTTTTAATTTAAAAGAGCAAGAGTACTGTCAAAACGCTTTCAAAGTAAATAAGCGGCATTTTCGAAAGCTGGTAAAATCCTATTTTAACATGTGAACTTTTATTTGAAAATAACATGGAAAATAGTATAAGGAAACGTGAAAAATAAGAAGTTTCCTGACATTTCTCTTTTATATAAATTTCATGTGAATTCGTGTACATTACGGGGCTTGAGCAAATTTTTTAATAGAATTTTCAAAACTTGTAGATTGCTTTTTGAGTACTGCTAACATCTTTCAGCTGGTAAGAATTTGGAATAGAGTTTACCAATTGAATTTTGCATGATGGAATCCCTTGCTTTAGTCGAATGGAATTGACGTGATGCTCCTCAGTGCACCAAACAACCCTTCGGCCCGAGAATAAATCCAGAAAACATATATATTAAAAACGAGGAATCAATTTTCCGCACAAACAACGTAAAAACAATTTAAAAATTCACAATTTTAAAATTAACTAGGTCTATTCCCAGCACGCGTAACATTTGACGGACGTTTTAGCCATTCACGGCACTATTAAAAGAAAACCCTCAATTGGGTTACGAATAACGTTCGCAACTACAACAATTAAACAGCATGCCGAAACTTAACCAATTTATTAAATTATTACATATTTAATGTATCTGGCACCTTTTGGTTTTGCTTTGGGCGACTAAAAACTGCATTTGGTTTTTCGGCTTTGGTTATGGCTTCCTGCAACGGTGATGTTAAGGCTTTATGTTTCCCCCTACGTTTCTTAGCTGGCTTTGGTGTTTGTTGTGCTGCCAAGGGCAACTCTGCATTTACTGCCTCTCCAATGTTCTCACAGGAGGCGCTGGTATTTTGAGACAAAAAACACGGGACAGGAACAGGAATCACACTTGATTCAGCCACTGAGACAGGCTTTTGGGACAATCGATGCTGCACGTGACAACCAGGCTTCTGGAATTGGTTATTGGCAACATCGCCCAATCGCTCCTTAAAAGGAGATAATTTGGAACCAATTGGTGATTTTGTTTGCAGCATCAACAAAGCAGAATGACGTGAACCAATAGATTGCCTGCTTTTATTAACTTTAGGCATAGAAACCGTGTGACTGGCGTTTCCGTGTGAACTACTGGTCAAAGAATACCTATTTTTCGATTTGACGAGTTCTGTGTGATTAGCGGGATTATTACTCATCACTAAATTTGATGGAATTTACGATTGCTGGCTCGGAGTTACAGTGTCGTCTATCGTGTGAAAGCATAAGTGATTACGATGCTTATGAATAATAACATTGCCCTCCGCTAATACATTGTAAATTTTGTGAGACAATATTTCGTTTACAGTTCCGGGTGACCATAGTTTATTTGTAGTGCAGCTAAAATTATGATACCAAACTAGGGTGTTTATTTGGTATTTGTGCAACTTTTGGTTTACAGTGGAATGAATTTGTTGTGCTGACGTGCTTTTACTTTTGAAATGGGGTCAGGAAGTAGGAAATCTAAACGTGATTTAAAGTCACGATTAAAGTAAAGTTTAACTGAATAGCCTGAGTGGTAGTGCTGAACGTGATTCATGAAGATTCAAGATATGTATTTACACTGTCCCGGATGCCGAGACCATCTAGCTGTGCAGCTTTGTACATTCTTGACATACACCGTGGCCAAGCCATTCACCCAAGGCGAAAAAGCAGGCCCTGTCTGGTGTCGGATGCCTTTAGATTTTAACCAATTTTGAAACTGGTTTGACATCCACTGGGATCCATTGTCTGTAACAAGACAGTCTATTAACCCATATTCAGCATTGTAGGTATTCATAATCTCTATCACTTTTTTGGAAGTGGTTGTTTTCATTATATGGACAAACGGTATTTTACTATACGCTTCTACCATGATTAAAAACATGAAGTTGTCCACGGGACTGCACAAATCCACGTGAAATCTGGCATTTGCTTTGAGAGGGTATTCCCAAATGTGTTTTGGAGCCGAACTTTGATTTTCTTTAAATTCTTGGCAACTTGCACAAGACTTGACTTTTTTCTCGATTGCTGCATCTATTGACGACCACCAGATTTTTGCACGAGCAAGACCATTTCGCTTAACAATTCCCAGGTGAGAACTGTGTAGATCTCTTAACATTTGATGTTGCAAAGCTGCAGGGACGATTGCATGAAACCCCCAGAACAGTGTGTTAGCTTCTACAATAATTTCTGAACGTCTAATAAACTATGGGAGTAACTCTGTATCATCATAGTGACTGGGCCAGCCATGGTGAACGTATCTGTAGACTTTACACAGAATTGGATCATTACGACTTTCAGACACCAGTGTTTCATTTAAGTCCGGACGATTAGAAATGGTTTCTAAAGCTAAGATGTTGTATTGCTCCTCCACCTCCTCAAACTCTTGAACGTTGGGAAGGGGAAGTTGCGATAGTGCATCCGCTTTTACCTTTTCCTTTCATGGTATGTGTTGAAAAGCATAAGTATACCCGTTCAGAAAAACTGCCCAACACTGAACCCTTGCTGCTGTCATTTGGGGTATACCTCTATTAGGGCCACGTATCCACAAAAGGCTTTCTGGTAGGATTGTAGGATAAATTTCTGGCCATAAACATACTCATGGAAGCACTTTACTCCCCATACAATGCTTAGGGCTTCTTTATTAAAATGACTGTAGCCCTGTTCTGCTTTTGTAAGCTTGCTCGAGGCAAAAGCAATAGGCCTTGACTCACCATTAGCCATTACATGCATCAGGCTACAGGTTACCCCATAGGGACATGCGTCACAGACTGATCTTCGCATCTTCTTGGGGTCATAGTGAACTAGCACTTTAGAGTTAATAAAAAATTGTTTGACTTTCTCCACATCTTGGTTGCATTCCTGCCCCAAACCCATTTAACTTTAGGGCTTAACAGCCGGGTGACTGGAGATAGAATATGGGCGAAGTTGGGAAGAAATTTTGAATAGTGGTTCACGAACCCAAGAAAGCTTTGTAGCTCCTGAATATTTGTTGGATTTGGAACTTTAGTAATACCTTCTACTACCTCTGGCAACATATGCAAACTTAAACGTTAATCATGTGTCCAAGGCACTTTAACACAGGGCATGACAGCTTGCATTTTTCAATTCCAAGTTTAGCATCTGCAACTTGAAGCACAGTCAAAAGCTGATTCAACGATTCGTCATGTTTTAAATCTTTACCACTTACAAAAATGTTGTCATAGAATGGGAGACACTTGGGGATTTTGCTTGTAATTTGCGTCATAACACGCTGAACAATTCCAGGACTTGAGGCTAAGCCTAAGGGCACATGCAGCCATCTAAAAAGTCCAAGTGGTGCATTAATCGTTAAGGCAGCTTGCAACTCCTTATCCAATTCAATCTGCAGAAATGCATCCTTAAGATTTATTAAACTAAAGGTGTCGCTCCCTGCTAATTCACTGAATAACTCTGCGGGTGTGGGGGAAGGATAATGGTCGACTTCGAGTTGTGGGTTCACGGTAGTTTTGTAATCACCTGTCACTCGGATTTGTCCATCCGATTTATGAACGATCACTATCGGAGTTACACATTCTGATGTTCCAACAGCCTCCAGGATACCAAGGCCTACTAAGTGCCTGATCTCCTGGTTCACTAGATCTTTCAAGGTGAGGGGTACAGGATACACACGACGGTAAATTGGGTTAGTGTCAGCTTTAAGTTGAATTTTTGCCTTACAGTTTTTAATTTTCCAAAACCAGAGCCAATAAATTCTAGAAAGCCTTCTTCGATTTCTTTGGTGTTAACGGCAGGTTGGTTAAGTTTAACCTTTTTAACAGTTTTAACTTTGGTTTGGAGATCATAATAGGGGTCATATTAATCCTAAAAACTGGTGACCAGTCCTTACCAAACAAGGCTGATTTATAGTGCCTTGACACCAAAGTATCAAGATAATCTGTTTTACCATTTACTGTAACTTTAAGGTTAATCGTGTACATGGCTTTCTCTTCCCCATCTGTGTACGAGTGTACAGAGTAAGGGCTAAGTTGTAAGGGCACATTAGAAAAATACTTGTTGTACCAGTCCATGGAGATGACTGTCCATTTGCTCCGGAATCGAGTTCCATAGTTAACTCGACACCATTCAGAATGGCTGGAATGGGCCCCTTACACGTTTTCATTTAACGACAGCTCTATTTGCCGTTAATGGGATTGAATCCTGGTTATCAAACATTGCTTAATCCCACAGTGTTATTGTGTAAATGATATAGTCACCCAATTCAGAGTCACATTCTGAACTTCTTTCGTAATTATTTAACACTTGGTTATCCTCTGATTCGCTACCGCTAACTGTGTTTTTGCAGTTCACCTTCTTTTGTAGCTGTACTTGTTTTTACTTTTAGGTCTAGTAGTATAACTCTGGCTTGATTTTGAGTTAACTGAAGGAGGTTTAGTGCTTCTACTATTCTTCCTGCAGACAGTTTTCAGGTGACCTTTAGAGTGACAGCGGCCTCAATTATAATCTTTGTACATGCGAAGGAATTTCACGTGTCCCGCGTGACCTCAGCAAAAACAAGTGATATCATTTGATGGTTTAGGTCTAAACTTAGGTTGTTTAAACTTTTGAGTGACTTGGTTAACTGATTTTACAGTTGAGCGAATTTCAATTTGATCTGTCTCAGCTGACTCTAATGACAAGGCTAAGTGACAGTAGCTTTTAAATGAAGAGTATCCTTGAGTAATTCTATTTGGATTTTCTCACTGTGGGCCCCCACCCCTAGACTAGCTTGTCCCTTATCATTTCATTATTTATTTCTTTTATCTTATCGAAATCGCAGTGTTTTGCAATCATTCAATGCTGATATACACTCGTTAATTGTTTCGTCAGCTTTTTGTGTTCTACGGAAAAATTTAACTCGCTCAGAAACAACTGATGGGATGAGTTCTACATCATTAAGAATTGTTTTCACTAGAACATCATACGTAAAATCACTAGGTACTTTGGGTGAAATTATATTCAAAATTCAATCGAACATATTTTCCCCTACTGATGCCATTAGTACATCCATTTTGTCAGCGTCAGCCACCTTCCTGGCACGAAAAAAATAGTTAATTCTATGTGAATACTTGGTCCCAAGTATCAGTTGCGAGATCAAACTCCACGTACAGACCAGATGATTTTCCCAACATGTCTGAGTCTGTTTCACTGCTACTTATATTTAAATTTAAACTACCATTAGCAACAGTAATAACTGGATTTGCTAAGACAACGTTCACTGGGACGGCCACTACAGGTTGTACAGCACCATCACCCGCCAAAATTGCATGTGTCAACCGTGTGAGTAAATTGTCAGTTACACCCAACCAAATAATCAACTAACGGACAAAATTCATTTGTATCGTGCCAAGATTCATTTCCAAAGCACGACAATTTTTTTTCTTATGCATCAGAGTCAACATCGGCCATTTGGCAGCAGTGTAATTCGTAGGTTATTTATATTTTTTCGGTTGAATATTCATTGATCATAATGAATTATGTATTCATGCATATATTGATTCAAAACAATCAAACCAGCAGGACAAGCCGTGTAGCCAGCGAATTGCTTATTGTCCAACAAAGTATTATCTTGGTGACTTAAATATTGATTGCGGCTTGTTAACTAATGAATTGAAATTGATTACGAGAATTGTGACACGTTTGTAGTGAATTGTGGTGCGATGGAATTTTTAAAATAAATAGTGGCACATTAGAATTTAATTTTTGTGCACTGTTGGAGATATTATTTTGTGGTTAAAACTACAAAGCACAGAAATTAATTTGGATGTTTGATGCACGAGATTTTTCACTCTGGCTTGCAATAAACTATTATCGATATAGCCAGGTAATGACAGCAGAAGTTGTCATTACCTGGCAAAGAATTCGTGACTATCACTGGGGGTACATGGAACTTGCTAAAGCGATGTGAAGTCAATGCGCATTGAACTCACATCGCCTTTAGTTCAAGTCGCTTTGAGCGAGGAGTGGATACATGGACATAAAGTTACCGCGACTCCGCCCATCCTACGCGTACATGGCACCTGTCTTAAGTCGCCTTGAGAGCGAGGTAGAGCTAGAATCCACGCATGCTCAAAACCTAAAATCCGGTCGTGAGCTCTTCAGCGAGTTGTGATTGTTTTATTCGTTTTATTTCTCCATCAAATAAAAAAATACTTAAAACTAACAGAATTTGATAAAAAAAATTTCTTAAAATACAAAGTTTATTTTAATTGAATACCGAAGCCAGAAATGAGTAATTAGAATTAGAATTCATTCCTATACCCTAAATTCCGTTCCTTGAGTTTTAGTGCCAGCCCTCCCTATCCTAACATCTACCCCCCCCCCCCAAAAAAAAAAATGTTTTATTTTTGTATTGATTTTTTGTTTTGCACAATTACTAATGGAACGTAAAAATAGGAAAGTTATGCGCCACCGCCACATGTGTGGCAATACCCCAGCCCCTGATTGTGAATTTTTTTTTCTAAATGGCGACTTTCTGCGTAATTCTGCAGGCACTCATGACACAACACGTAAACTCATAGGCCTACACAGTGTAGGAGTATGGACCTCAACAAATAATGGTTGGGGAGGGCACGAAGTGTGCCATTTAGGGAATTGTGAAAATATGCAGTATCTTTTTTTGAGGGGGTCGTCGACGTATGTACGATGATAAGTTCGTGTGTGGAAAAACGAGCTATGGGGGAAAAAACCTGGAAAACGCTGATAAAAAAAAACGCGGTAAAAAGGTAGAGAAAAAAAGATGATAAAAAAACACGCAGTAAAAAGCTGCAGAAAAAAGGTAACGAGGAAAAAGCGTGAAAAAGATATTGTGGAAAATTTACACAAAATACTAACTAAAAGACTGGCCATGTGTATACCATTCATTAGCTGAATGCTGCTGGCTCAAGGAATAATTAGCTGAATGCTGCTGGACCCTTGAAATAATTAAATGAAACGCGAGTCACAATTTCCTCCCAAATTCTTAATTGGGAAGTGGTAGAGAAAAGGGTCGTTCTCAGTTTGGTCGGGTATGCCAGAATATCATTTAAGGAAAATTCGTGAAATCACTAGCTTCCTCCAAAATTGGGATTGGAGTAAAAGCCCCAGTTCGGGGGAGGGGGGGGGGG
>JAHWFP010014861.1:0-79136 GCA_023313725.1 Lithobius niger | reverse complement strand
AAATCATACATTTTTTCTACAAATTCCAGTATTAACGGGGAGGGAATTAGTAGAAAAAAATTAAATAATTTAGTTTGGACGACTTTTCCTGATTAAAAGAAAATTCGGAAAAACATCAGTTTTTTTCTCAAAATTATTTAAACTTTTTTCCCAAAACTACTTCTGTATTTCCCTGCATAAATGTGGATATCTTATTCCGGATTGGGATTGTGTTGTCCTCCCTCCCCCCCCCCCGTCCTCCCACCCACACACAAAAAGATAGCGGGGAAATAAGTTCTTGCAGGAGCAAATATTTTTACGGATTTTTCCGCTGTTTTTTTCTGTCGGCCTTAAACCAAGCTTTTTTTCCCTAGATTTCTGCCCCTCCAGACAAAATATCAAGCTACAACCACGTTTTTTTTTTTTTTTGGTAACTGAACTCAGAGGGAAAAAAAACAGGCAGCAGCCGTGAACACCAACCAGTATAAAACCACTGACACTGTGTAAACACTGAAACTCATTAAAACCCAGCCACCAACACAGTAGAAATAACTATCACGAAATAACAAATAACTATCACGAAAACAGAACAAGAAACGGTCGAACATCGCTGTCTCGTCGTCGGTCCACAGCGCACGAGGTGCCCAGTTTTGCTTCGCCGTGTTGATAGGAGTTGCGCGCCAAGTTTATCCCCCTCCAGTGACGTAGTCGCGCTTTTTTTCCAGCCAATAAGCGAGCTTAGAAAAAGCTAGGGCGACTTGAGTTAACGCACTAGCGGTTACATGGAGGTTCTCACATCGCTTTGAGATCTCACATCGATGTGAAGAGGTGGATTAAGTGAAGGCGACTTGACGTCGCTTTGACGGGGGTACATGGACCTTCTCAAGTCGATTTGAGTTTAAAGCGCCCTGAACTCACATCGACTTGAACTCAAGTCGACTTGAGAAGGTCCATGTACCCTCAGTGTATTAGGTTTGTAAAATGTGTTATTGTGTTTTATCTACCTGGAGACCACGCTTGGCACTAAAGGTTTTGATGTTTTAACACATCCAATCTCCCCAGTCTCCTCACCACAGCCCGTTAATTTTAATACTTTGCACCTATCCAAGGCCAGTTGTATATTATTTGGCATCGCGGGATGTGCTACAACTTCCATTGTATCTTTTTTGGTACAATTACGTGCATGTTCTATAACTTTCCAGTGTGACCCCGTTCTTCCTCTATAACATTTTATCTCACCTGGCTCTATTATTGTCAGTACAGCTTTCAGTGGCGACAACAGATGGCACCTCGTGCTAAAGTTTGTTTGCTAATTTTTCCATATCATCGTAGACTTTTAGTTATTGCAGGAAACAGTTGACTGGTTGTTGCTATCTATTTCAAAATATTTCAACTGTGGTCATGAAGCCCATATTAACAAAATAAATTACTCAATAATAATGTCATAATATCTCAAAAAACGATACAAAATTAACTTGCAGAACAGTTTTAAAAAAACCCTTAGAAAGGGTTTACGTTTAATATTATTTAGGTTAAGAACCACTAACACCAACCCAAGATAAAAAGTATGGAGAGTATAAAAACAAGTAAAATGAGAAAATTCTGGTCAAGAAGACTGGCAACCCAGGTTTGCTTTTTGGCAATACTGCTCTGCAGAAAATTTCAATGTTTTTAACTACAAAACGCATTTTCTATGAAGAAGTTACAGGCTGGAATTTCCCTCACAGAGAGGAAGGCACGACAACATTAGTCTAAATAATGATTGATATTTGTAATAGTGGTTAAAGTACATAATTTAAAACAGTAGTAAGTTTAAAACAGTCTTTTTAGTGATTTCGAGTTGTTTTAATATAAAACGTATAGAAGAAAACAGAGTTTCAATAGGCATTTTTTATTAGGCCTATCTATGTGTATCACGAGTTGTGGCTAGGGCAAGGCTTCTTAGGAAAATAAATCGCTGTCACTTCCATCCAGTCATGGAGTAGAAAACAATCGCACACATCAACCACTGGAGTTAATTGTTAAATGGCAATTACAACTAACCAAACAACAACATTTTTATCGTGCCGACACGAAGCACAACAAATTGGTTCTAACGAGCCAGATTTAATTTGTAGGTTAGTTCGTCGAGATAAAATCTCTGTTCTTGCTTATCTATGCAGTTCCTAATTTTTTTGGTTGAATAATCATAGTGAGTTATATATTGTATATAATTTGCAAGCAAACTTCAATTAATGGTAGAAACTGTACATGAAGTATTCCCATCCATCGATGCATCTATTCAGTCAAACATGCAGATGATCAGGTCAAACCACGTTGCCAGGAAAAGGTAATGATGGAAATGAATCGCTGCATGTTAGAAAAGAACTGTGGTACGTTGGAACTGTGACACTTGAAAAACAAAGTGTCATTTATTAGAACTGAATTATTGCACATTGTAAAGCTCTCCTTTGGCGGTATAAGTGTAAAGTGGGTGATAAAGGATTTTCAACAGGTTTATTCCCTGTGTAATTTAGAAGCGTTTTTCTTCATGCTGATTGCTGCATAACTTTTTTTCAAGCATAACTATGTTGTCTTTCTAATACAATCTTTCTGGCCGTGAAATTTACCTGTTACACTCAGTCAAAACATGTGAAGCTTCAAGTTTAGCCGATTACCTGCGTAAGGTTTGTTAGCTGATATACTATACAAAAATAATTCAATTCTTTGTACCAAACTTTGTATTATTACATCTCCGAACTAAGCTATTCAGGTGAAGAAAATGACATGAAAGTAGGTATACCCGCATTGCAACTCAATTGAATGGCAAAGCAAAGCACAGCACCAAACCACAAATCTGAATTTTGCCCCTTGGATAATTCTACCCGCTGTGTTATGGAAAGGCAGAATGACAAGCCACTGATCGTAAGGGGTTTACTGAATGACCTATCGCCTTATCAAAATAAGACCACACCGCAGCAAATGTCTGTCATCCAGATCATGGGTCATTGTGCACAGAAAATACGTAATTGTTCGTGTGGATTTCGGGAGAAACAAGTCGGCTCAAAAGTGGCGAATGAATGATAAATAAAGAGGAAAAATTACAGCTAGTCTTCTTCCACTGGGGGCACCAATCTCAAGGAGGAGGAATTCCTGTGGCTCTTCAGCCGCATCTTATGGATTTTTTCTGCGATTGTTTATCTACATCTGTTTGGGTTGTATTGTCACCCTCCAATCTCCCCTTTCTATGTTTCCTAATGGTTATATGGCTTTGGCTTTTCAGGTGTATTGTTGATCTAAGTGAGGTCAGTTTTGTCAGATTTGGGTACAAACAACCAACCTGCTGATGTGTCCTTCCTTCTTACTAGTTCCTGATTTATTCCGATGGTATGTGGTGCATATTTAAGTAGATAGGAATGGAATAAGCTGGCTATCTGCAAGCCGAGGCATTTTATTTCTTGTTCAATCAATGACAGTTCCCCTCATCACATCAACCAAGTTTCACAACTCTTCGTTTTGTAGTGCTTGGTTCATCAAAATGGATCACATCTTAACTGGTTAACCTGTGCAGCATTCTCGTCGTATTCTGCTCAAGATAGCTGTAGTATGAGTTTAAGTGTTGAAAATGAGGGGGAGAGCAAGTTAAATTTTACAAGATAGTACAAAATTAGGAAGGGGTAGTTTTAGATTTCTTAAACTAAAGATGATACTTAAATTGAAAAAAAAGAAAAAGTAACAAAGCTCAGCAACTAATTTCAAACCACCTCCACCGGCCCGGGTTCAATCAAGTGGTATGGGTGGTAGTTAAAGCAGAAAGCTTACATGCTCTCAATCTTCCACAAAGTATACCAACTAGGTTTGTTAAATTTTAAATAACATAATATTTATTTTTAAACTTAAGCTTCTACAACCAGTAATGGAGCAATGAAATTTCCCTCAAGTTATCAAATCAAAAATTAGTTAAGTCACAGAATTGCGCAACACATTTCTATAAAATAGGCGTGGTATGAGTGATAAGTATATTATCATACAATAAATAAGTTTCATCCAGACAACAGAGAAAGTGCCAGCATTTTTCTAAAATTCACTTGAGGTAACTGAGGCTGATGGAATTTTCCAGTATTGACGTTAGTGCATCAAGACGTGATCCTTTTGAGTAAATTTCATGAAAATTCACCATGTGAGAATAAATATGTTGAAAATATTTATGCGAACTATGCAAGGGTAAATAACACCACAGATTGAAAAACATCATGTAATAGTAAAAGTCATAATTGACGAGGTTACAGGTAAATTTTCTTCCTTCTCCCTTAGCGGTGAAATGCATTGGATGTCCATCAAAACAGTCGGCGTACAACAAAACAGCGACATCATAACAGCGCAACAGCAATACATCGTATGACACAACAGCACACCACAAAACAGCGTGACGACATAACATTGCGATGACAGAACAGCTTGGGAAAAAAACAGCATGCGACAAAATAGAGCAAAAAGATGGTTTAAAGCGATGGCAATTCGAGAATTGTCAATGCTCTCCTCAGATCAAAGTAAAAAGGTAAAGCTCTATAATTTGTGCATTCAACTAATACTGTTTCAGGTGTTGATGGGGAAGGGTGGGTTGGAGAGGATAATTTGTTGCTTGCGGGTGTTTGTTCGGTCTTACTTATTTAGACAAAAAAATTATATTAAGAAGACAACAAAATAGTAAAGACTATACAAAGTGAATACAAATAAATAAATATAATATATATAAAAAAAAAAACAGTAAATCGAAGATAGGCCATGGAGCCTTCAAAAAGGAAGAAAGTGTACTGAGAAACAGCTAAACGAATTACTAAAACGAAAAAGTGGAACTGTTGCTCGACTACCTTCGTAGCCTTGCCCAGCCCACAACCTTCAGTTGCAATTCTTATTTGATTTTACGTAGTATGCTAGTTTTATTTAATTTTATTGACAAGGTTTTTTTCCCTCTTCATGTAAAGTCACCCTTTTGCTTCCCCTGTCTATGTTTTCTACCAATAATTTCTCTACAGCTTTTTACAGCAGAGTGCAGTAATTTGTCATTTTGTTCCCAGAGCCCTGAACATCCCGTTTTAAAACAATTTCTTATAGCATTATTTTTGGCCTAAATAATACCGAACAAATACCCACAAGCAACGAGTGACCCCTCCCCGTCCTATCTCCCCCAGCCTCCCCCATCCTCGCTTCTCACTCCACAAATAAAAAAAATGGTTTTAGTCGAGTGTACAAATTGTGGAGGTCTAGCTTTTTACTTTGCGAGCTGAGAACATTGACAATTCTCGAAACGCTATCATTTCAAAACAACTTTTTGTTCTGTTTTGCCACAAGATGTTTTGTCGTTGCGCTGTTATATCGTCACGCTGTTTTGTCGTGTTCTGCTGTGTCATGCACTGCATTCTCGTTGCTGTTTTTTCGCGCGACATTATATCCGCGCTGTTTTGACGTGGTGCCGTCTACCAAATGCATCAAACGGACGAGTCTAAAATATATCGTATGGCATTCCGTAAAATACTGCAGCAATAACGTTTTAACAGAGGGATTGAGTTTTAATGGCACATCGACAGCTAGGTCATTAGTGACGTTTTACCAGATTAGGAGGATATTAATTCATAAAATTAGTCAAACGTCACTGAAAACTGTTTAGGTTACAGGATAATTCATAGGATTATGCTTCTTTACCTTGACACAAACGGGAAAGGCTATTGCTGTAGACCAGGTGTCTCCAAACTGCGGCCCATGAAGCACTTTTGTCTGGCCCGTGCTTTATTTTCCCTATGTGCGATTTTTCAGCCTATCCTTTTAATGGTACATTTTATGTTTCCCTGAGAAAGCAAAGGTTACGTATTCGTAACTCTGAAGATCTCGACTTCATTCAGGAATGGCTGATGAGCATCAAGCATAATAATATTAATAATAAGCAATTTTGCCAGCCCAGGAAAAAGGCCAGCATGGAGACGGAAGGGATGACCACTGACACCGCCCCTGGAGAATTTAAACCGAACACTGAAACCCCCCCCCGACGGGGAAAACAAAAGGAATTAATATGCACGGCGGAGGTAGCTAGTGAGAGCACATTTCAGTAACGCCCTACAGAATGCTGCAAGTGAAGGAGCAGAGACCACCTCCTCCGGCAGTGAAATCCAACACTTGACCACACGCAGGGCGAAGAAGTGTTTCCGACACTCAAGTCTGGATCCTAGTACACGTAATTTAAGAGAGTGGCCACGCGTCGAGGAAGGGCCAACCAGATCAAAGAAGGGTTGGTCCAAAGGAAGAAGGTGGTGAAGTATCTGGTAAGTAAGCCTGAGGTCGGCACGAAGACGATGCAATTCCAGAGGTTCCAAGCCGGAAAGTCGCAACCTCTCGCCGAAGGGTAAGCAACGTAGCTCAGGTATAGTGCGAGTAAAATGGCGTTGCACAGACTCAATGTGATCAATGTCATGAAGAAGATAAGGCGACCATACCGGGCTGGCGTATTCGAGAAGTGGTCTGACATAGGTCTTAAAAGCCCAGACACGTGTAGAAGTGTTAGATTTAGTAAAACAACGGTTCACAATAAAAAGGCGTACACTTCCAAATACTTCCATACACTTCCATACACTTCTTCGTATTGGAGTTTCCTTTTTAAATCTCAACATGGCTAAATTACCAAGTGAGAAGTAAGCACGTAGTTTCCAACAGTGGTGCCTGGGTGATGAGAGTTAGTGAGGACAAACTGTACCTTTTGGGAGGGGTGGAAAAAATACTGTTTTCTTAATTTACAAAAACACAACATAACCAGCGTTTGGTATTGAGCAAGGTCACTCCTTACTACAGCTGGGGAGGATGGGCACCGGTAGAGCCTACTAGGATCAGATGAAAAAAATCCGGCTCATAAAAGATAAGCAACTGTGCTATATGGCCCTCAGTTCGAAAAGTTTGGGGACCCCTGCTGTAGACCAAATGATGCACCATGAAGTAATCAACACATCGCCCCGATTTAATCCACTTCAGGAGACGAAAAACGTGACAAGAATCCAGGAGCAGGAATAGCATATCAGGCAACTAAAACACATCTTCATCGTTATTTAGCGAAAAACACAACCGGCCAGCTGTCAAGTCTTTCGTCGGCCGTTGAGACGATCTGCGCCAATCTTTTGAGGCAGGCTAGAAAACGGAAGTGATGCGGATGAACAAGCCCACTATGTAGAAGGGTGACAGCCACAATGTCTACGTGCCAAAAGCTTTTTTAAGCAAAGATTAGGCTAATTTATATAAACAAGATATAAAGACAAATGAGTTACAAAATAACAGATTTTGCATTGAAATAAAATTTTAAAATACACTATATTGAGTATTAGCAACAATGATCGAAGTACAATAATTCATAATAAATAAATAACATTAAAGCAATAATCGTGAAAATCATACCAAAGCCAAATGAAATAAGTAAACTCAAAATATGTATATAGCAAACCAGAAAGATGTTTCGATTTCGAGCACCAGAACCAAAAAATAGGTAAAGAGGATATGTGTCCAACTGAAAAGTGAGAAATAACCCCCACCTCCTACAAAAAGTGTACCCACTCCCTCCCCCACAAAAAAGAAGGAAAACCCTAGACAGACGATGATCGCACAAGAACAAGAAAAAAGGGAACGTTGGTAAAACAATTAAGTGCCACAGGACTAGAGCTAGAGAGAGTGAAAAGGATAGTTTACCGAGCACCCAAAAAAACTTTCTCAAACTAAACACCATCAAAAGTTTAGTTAAGGGGACCAAAAGGATTCAGCAATGACAAAAGTGCAAGGTGCAATAAGAATACCATACACCACAACCTCTAATTTTCTTACTGGTTTCCCAGTAGGGAAAAACAGAAGAATAATACAGGGGTACCAAGAAAAAATAAATCAGAAAAGAAACAACAACACGAAAAAAAACACAGAGAAAGAAGAGCAAGAAGTAAAAGAAAACAATTAAAAACTAAAGCAAAAAAAATATTTAAAAAAGGTAAAGAAAGCGAGGGAAAAGACAAGCATGTCCATTGTCCAAAGTGTCAAGCACACATGGCAAACTTGGACACTAATGATATTCACGTCCCATTTTAGTGTACTTGGGAAAGTTTTGGATAGATGAAGGGTCGCATGCAAACCAATGAAAACATGGATGGCAGAAAAATATTGAGAGAATAACCATTTTAACCGACTGTTAATGGTATTAGCCATCCATGTTGTTTCATCAACATTGCACGCTAATCACACGTAACTAACATGTTAACTGACGATGAAACGGCTTCATCTGAGACAAGTAGGTGGTACTGGCTAGCAGTTGACCTTTCATTGGATTTTTAAGTTGGCATGATAGATGTCTGAACCGATTCATGTATCACTTAGGGATCTTCCCAACCGGTAGCAACTTTTTTTACTAAAGGAATTCACCTTAGAAGAGAGGAATACTTCATCACCAACCTTAAAACAAAACGGTTACTTGTTTTAATCATGTTTGACCTTATTACAATCTTTCTCGTCGTGAAGCCAGGTCCTAGCCAAAGAAATAGCAGCACTGAAATGGCGAGACAGCTAACAGACCAAATGGACCTTTTATATAAGGGGATCTGCAGGGCAAAGTCCATAGCTCTGGGAGGCACATTTTTTTGACTGTGGTGGAGTAATGAGGGGGAGAAACCAGTAGTCCTCAAAACGAAGGCATGTAACACCATGGCAGTCATCAAAAAATCCACATCCCATGTCTTTTGAGACGACTTAATCTGAGTCCGAATTAAAGATTTTTACCGACCCAATGAGCCTCTCAGCCTAGTTCCACTGCAGATATTAGAACAAAAGAAACGGCTGCTTCTAACTGATCTAGAGCCTGCTGACGCCATTCAAAAACGATATTTCATCGTTAGACTGGAGTCTTTTACAGTGCCCATAATGAGAGAACACCTGTTTCACCAACACTTTAACAGCTTATTATCTTTTATGGCAAAGATTTCGAGCTACTTTTGTTAAGTAATCAATGACAACAAACAAGAACTTATTACCCTAGTATGAGCACAGGTGAGTTCTGAAACATCAATGCAGCACAATAACTGAGCACATAGGAAGAGGATTAGAGGCCTCTTTTCCCAGATGGATTAGATTTACAGGTTTGACACTTTAAACATATTAGAATGAAAGTAACAATGTCTTTAACTATACCAAACCACGAACAATGCTTCTGTAAGCACTCTACTGTTTTCGCAGCACCAAGATGAGCAGTGACTAGTCCTAAGTGCGCCGTAACAATCAACCTTTTACGTACTGAAGAGGAAATAAGAGCGCAAAAACGAGTTTGGCGTCAGATGAGGAAAAGGTACATTCCAAACAATCTCCAATAATTGAGGCATTATAATAAACGTGCCGTGCCCATCTCTCCAGAGCAGAGATAGGAAATTTATACTCGTTCAGTAAAAAACAATTACAATCCATAAAACAGTGTTTCCTTTTGAGAATCAGTGTCGTTGTTACTACCAATTGCTTTGACTAGAAATATGGCAAGACGAGATAAGCAGTCGGTAACAACATTCACTTGGTAGCACAATATATCACAGTGCAATGAAAACAGGCAAGGCGTAATGCTCACCGATACTCTGACCAGTAGGATTGCGCACCCTTTTTAGTCGATCTAGGAAAGCATGGTTGCTGATCGCTGAATTTACTTCCTTCCACATATGGCAGAAAAAGATCTGTCGATCACACGCCACAAGAACCTTTGTTCCACTGTTGAAAATTTAAGCTTGTTATCCTTAAGTGCACAAATAGCATAAACGATCACAATGGGATGAGCCAACCAATCTAGGAAAGGGGGGGGATTGAGGCTTAATGGCGCGTCGACAACTTGGTCATTAGCGCCAACCTCAGTCACATTGCAGTGGTCCGGGTTGCCACTGCACCAAACATTACAGAGATGTTATTCAAACCCCTAATCTAAATCTTGTCATACATCTGTACCTCCTGCAAAAATTGCAGGAAAGGATAATGCCAAGACCAACATTTGAGCTATCACATTAGATGGTAAAGTGCATCGAAAAATTTGGTTGTGCTAAAATCGAGGAGAAACCAATTTCTGTTTCAAAGTTTGAAAAGTAGTTTCACGTTCAACAGACCAATTCAACTTTACTGAAGACTTCAACAACGACACAGAGGGTGGGCAATAAGAGTATACTATTCCGCTTTATGTCTGAAGACCCTTCACCCCAGAAATGAACATACTACTTTGAGGCTTTGATTTCTCCAATAGCTTCAACTTTAGCTAGGTTAAACGAAATTCCGTCGTTAGACACAATGAAACCCAAAATTTGAGCATCCTATCTGCGAGCAAAAACTTGTCAGTTTTAACCGTTAAGTTAATGGAAGTGACAGCCGTACCACAGTTGCTTTTTTCCTAACTTTAAGTCTGAGCTTGAGTAGGGTTCACGTCTTCAGCAAGGGTTTGGTACCATAGTACAGAATATTTGTTTGCTCAAGCACTGACTTGAAATCCATTGCTCAAGCACACACTTCAGCAGTTTTGGCCGTACCACAGTTGCCTTTTCCAAACCTTAAGTCTGAGTTTGAGTATGGTCACGTCATGAGCAAGGGTGTGGTACCACAGTCTAGGATATTTGTTTGCTAAAGCATGGACTTCAAATCCACTGCTTAAGCACAGACTTGAACACATGTTTGCCTCCACTGTTTATTCCCAGGCACCAACCTGAGACTGGAGAATAGCTCAGATTCAATCAAGTCCAACGTCAAGTCACATCTGGGGTAGACTTGAGCAAGCGATTGTTGCAGGTGAACAAATTTTCGCTGGACGTACGTCTGGAACAAATGGACCAAGGCCATACACACGGGGGGGGGGGCTAGCCCCTGCCCACAGTCCCCTTTTTCTAAAAAAAAAATCACCTAAATTAGCTGGAGCGGTGATGTAAGAAAGCCCCCCAAAATAAGTAAACAGGAAATGGGAATAACAGCTAAGAAAGTGGTAAAAAGACGGACAGAAATGGTTAAAGTCCTAAAAGAGGGGAAAGAGGGTTATAGTGAGGTTAAAACACCAAAGAAAATAAGTCCTCAGAAAAACGTAAGTCGCCCCTGCCCTCTCGGGTGCCTGTGCACTTCCCTGAGTGGAACTATTCCATAGTTTAAACTATTCCGTAGTTGTACAATCGGTATAAAATTAAGTTTGAGTTCATTAACAGAGCCTAGAAGTTTACAGAAGACACGCACAATATCTAAGAACTAAACCTAAAAAGGGA
The DNA here is from genome assembly GCA_023313725.1 of Lithobius niger. NCBI lineage: Eukaryota > Metazoa > Arthropoda > Chilopoda > Lithobiomorpha > Lithobiidae > Lithobius > Lithobius niger. The sequence continues at coordinate 67,899 of JAHWFP010014861.1, read as the reverse complement.
CACACCCAAGGAAAATTGTTCAGCCCTCCTCAAGTAACATGGAAATTGCGCCGATACATATCCCGTGTCCTACAGCTTGATTGTTGATTTATCCATAGATAAATTCAGCACGTACGTCATAAATTAATAGTAAAATATCTGTCGCGTTCTCTGCTTATCTGGAGCTTTTCCTTTGCTTAGGTTATCTTCCCTACTTTGTTGCATGAATCTTGTTTTTTATTTAGAAAGAAAATTTAAAGCGCACATAAAGACCATAACATGAAACAGCTTCAACTACGGATCATAACATGAAATACCAGAAAAGTGCACATAAATAAACACTGTCATGGTGTGTCAGTCTTAACTCGAAACCACTATAAAGTGACAAAAGGTAAAATAAAAAAAGTATGGATAAAGTGGGAAAAAGAAATCCCATCTTCCTCTGGGTAAGCTAGCTTGGGTGACCAAGGGGCGGGTCAGAACCGTGTGCAACATAACCAGGGAGGAGGGGGAGCGGCAAAACAATTGCAAACAAGCATGTAGGCATTAACGTGCAATGTATACCTCAAGTTACTATACATGCTTGTTTTTACTTGCCCTTCCCCGTATCGTTGCATACGGTTCTCATCCGATATTTACTTATGCTAACCTCGTTTTGCCTATTACTGTAGTGACTGTGTTTATTAACTTAAACTTTTTGTGATTTATTTCATGTATGTTATTATGTTGTTATGTTATTGTATCGTTTCATCGTTAACATGGTCTAATTTGTTTGTTTGGACTCGACAATATGTTTGTGCTGCTATTCGAACTTTGAATAACTAGTTTATGACTCGTTACTAAACAAACGCACATAGTATGGCATTGATGGAGCATGTGCTGATACCGTACTCCAAGAGGAGTTCGGCAATCGGTAGCGACATCCATGAGTGATTGTTCGATAAACCACAAGCCTTGCTTGGGAAAACCGACTTAGTTAAGTCGTCCTTCATTTGTGCAGCAGTAGTACCGTCTGCTGAAGCTCAAACTTCAAATTAAGCTGGACTTGACTAAGTCTGTGCTTCAGATTTCAAAAGGTGGCAACTGTAGTATGGCCGTGAGTCTACCAAGGACAAAGTCATCTTCCTAATGTGCTCTTCTAGCTATTCTCTAACGGAACCAGATCGTCTTGATATTAAAACAGTCCAATGAAATTAGGGCTTCTTTTGAGCTCATCAGTCATGCGTTGCAAGAATTTTGATGCATGCCGGAACAAGAACATCATATAAAACGGTTCGTAATGGGAACCAGGTACGCTGAACACCGCCAGGCGGGTGGAAACAGCATTCAATAGAATTTGATGACGTGTGGATCGTAAGTCAATTTTAGTGATATTGGGCTTATACAACTGTCTTAAGATCAAATCAATTGATGGTAACAGGTAACCATTGGCCACGGTGTTTTAATTCGAAAATACCGAATTCTATGGGGAAGCCCATCTCATCATTCGCTTTAGTTTTCAAGAAACACTGGGAAGAACATGGACTATTTTTGTCTTTTGAATCTACCCCTCGTTTAGTAAACCCTAAATGACCTCATGCAATTTTTTTTTAGCTTAGATGGATTAGCAGGAAAAGGTTTAATTTAGGTTTAATTGTTGATTACTTCAACATGCACTTGAGCAGTTGTACGAGATCCCACCCAGCTCATCATGAAATACACTAGAGTGACGGTGAAAGACATCAGCCAGTTTAAGTTCAACTGCCTCTAAAGACGACCGAGCCAGAATAGTTTGCCATCGGATTTCTGTCGAAACATGAGAAAACTGGGGTATTTACCAGACTATGTAAGAGCTTATACCTCAGATGGAGCAAATCGGTGTACCACCTGGTGCAGTCAGGTATGCATAACTAAACCTTCCAAGTGACGTAAAGTTGGTGCCTAGTATGAATCTACTCACTAAGTTGTCACAAACAATGAACAAATGATAAAAAGGTTTTCATGGTAATGAACTATCCAAAGATACGTATCCAGAGGTTTCCACCAGTCCACCATTTGCTGTTAATAATTTAAGCAGTAAATGGTGAATTACAACAGAGGGTTCTAAGGAGGGACAAACTGATTGGCCACTAAAGAAAAACAAGCACTTGAGTAGTATATGGCTGTCGATACAACACTGCCAGAACCAAAGGTTTCAGACCAATAGCACGATTCAACAAGCAGGAGTGTGGACTTGTATCGACACAGAGTCACGTTAATTCCGGAATTTTGTTAAATACTTACCCACGTGTGGGAGCCGGAATTACATTAACTCTGGTTTATTAATTTGCTTTAAAAGTGTTTGAAATAATCTGGAATTGTGGTAACACGGAGTTGCCCTAACTCTTGTCTAATTTTACAATAATAAGGTTGCAGTTTCTAATGTTATATTCTAATATTATATGTATAGCTGCATCAAACGTGGTAGTTCGAGAAAGGCAGGGATGTTATTTATGGTAATTCCAGTTCCCTTCAGGCGTCCGTACTTCAGTTAAATCAAGAGTTACGGTTACTTCGTGTTACCACAATTCCGGATTATTTCAGACACTTTTAAAGAAACTTAAGAATGCGGAGTTGCTGTAATTCCCATACACGGGTCAGCTTTTAAGAAAATCCCTGAATTAACGTGACTCCATGTCAATACAATTCTGGCACCCCCAACAAGCTATCAACTGCATGAGTCTTTATCTTAGTATTTGCCTCAACTTGACTCACAGGTGCAGCTACTGAGAGTTTACTGAATTCGACCCATTACTAACCACACTTGAACCACGACTGGTCACCATCAACAAGTTTTGAGAAAAACATGATCCGACTTACGATAAAACCAGAAAATAATCTGCTTAGCTACACCAGAACCCATACTCTGATTTGCAAGTGGATGCCCAGATAAACCTTAAGAACGACGATCAGGGGTCGAAATATTAGAAGATGATGTGAAGTTATAAGAAGAGAGGGCTGCATTACCAGACGAATACGCACGATAATACTGGGGGAAGCAACCGCATGCCCAGATGACACCTATCAGACTTATTCAAAGAAGCCTTAGCAACTCAATCGACCATAGCACACCACATATTGTAATGCTGTGTAATGCTGTGTGAGACGCGAGATCTCACATTTGACACACTGTTGAAAACGAAAGCAGAACACACAATGCTGGAGCTAAATGGGAGAAATCCATTTTATTAGATCATTACAGAAAGACTCAGCGGGTTCTGTCATCACATGGCACATACATTTTTTCTCAAAAAGACTCTTGTAGGTTCTGGTTTTATGGAAATTCCTCCTTAAATTCAGTTCAAAGAAAGATCAGTTTCTTTTGAATCCTTCAGCCTCCCACCACTTCTGAAGCGGACCAGTTAAATGTACAGATATCCAAGTCCTTAAAACAATTTCTGAAAGCATGGATAATATTCGCGTAACAATTTCATAATAACAAACTAAGTCATTAGCAACGCATCCTTCATTATTGCCACCAAATTTTTGTAAGGAAATTTTAGGCATCAATGAGCTAGGCAAATCAAAAGGTTGGTTAGAATTTTGATGGGTTTGAGACATAGCACGATTTTTCTTGTGAATTCACACAGCTTTGCAAGCAACGAGTGTTTCTTATTCTGCCCTTAGTAAAATAATTACATCATCATCACCTTCCAAAATGGGAGGTTGAAATGCGAGCCAGAAGGTGGAAAGCCGAGCTGTACCATCACTAATATTAGCAAAAAGAGGAAAATATTAAAGGAGGGAGCTGAAGCAGGGGCAGCACAAGGAAGCAGAATGGGAGCCAAAAGGTTAACAGTATTTCTTGATGGGTTTAAAGGTTCAGGAACCCTGCTAACAACATCTACATTTTTGGCAACTCCCAATTTTTAATTAAAAATAGGTTTGCCTCATTTGTATGAGAATTAACTCTATGTAAAAATAGTTCTTCATTTGCTAATGAAACGACTGAGGATCAATATTTATTAATTCCTGTGAGTTAGACAATCCAGAACAAGCACTTCGGTCCCGTAATGAATCCAACGCCCCCTTAAATTCCCTCAAATTACAAGAAGTATTAGTTTCGAGAAATATTCCTATATCTATCGCAAATAGTGACATTTAGAAATAATTGGGACCTACCTTTCAGTGTCCCGGATTATTCTGTTATCCCTGATTCTGGTCAGTGGCAGAAAATCAGAGCACTCCTCCATTCTTTGGGGGTTGGATGGATCCATAAGAAAAAATACAAGGTTAGAATACCAATAATACCATTAAAAACAGACCGAATGATAGGCGAGAACTAAGAGGGCAAGGTAAACGGGACAACAAAAGGAGAGAGAAAAATAAACGATAGGACAAACAGAAAGGGAAAAAAACATGCCTAAAGATGAATGGATCGAAGAATAGGTACGGTTATGGCAAAAGAACAGTATAAACTGGTATAATCTCCCCATTGACCTCTCAAAATTGCAAAAAAAAAACAGATTCTCTCTCTTACCACCCTCCATGGAAGAGCCCTAGGATACTAGAAACCCAAGATCAACAAAAAAACACAATAAAAAACTACGACCGAAATTATCACGAGTTATTAAAACAAGGACGACCAAGAAAAAAGAAAAGGTAACCAGGGAAAAAATACTGCACTGACTGATAAGCGACCTCTCCTTTTTTTTCTATCAACAGCACCATAACAATACCGCAGCACAAATATTCCAGGAAGAGAGCGAGAGGAAAAAACTAGTACATGAAAGCAATGAGAAACCAATAAATACAGACCGTCCCCCCCCCCTCACATTAATATGGCATTTTATTGTTGAAAATGAGGGGGGAGAGTAACGTAAATTCAATGAGATAAGAAAATATTACAAAGGGGGAAGTTAGAGTTCATAAGTCTAAGGTGATAGTTAAATTGGAAAACCAAAAACAATAAAGCTCAGCATCTAATTTCGAAACACTTCGACCGGCCAGGGTTCAATTGAGTGGTAGGGGTTTTGGTTAAAGAAAAGAGGTTACATGCTCTCAATCTTCCACCAACCAGGTTTGTTAAATTTGAAAATGACACAATATTTATTTTTATACCTAAGCCTATACAACCAGTAATGGAGCAATTAAAACTCCCACCAATTTGTAAAATCAAAAAATGAGTTAAGACACAGAATTGCACCATGCATTTCTCTAAAATAGGGGTGGTATGAGTAATAAGTGTTTTGTCATACAATAAATAAGCTTCATCCAGACAAAAGAGAAAGAGACAGCATTTCTCTAAAATTCACTTGCAACTGAAACTGATGGAATTTTCTGATATTGACGTTAGTCCGGCAAGAAGTGATACTTTAGAGTAAATTTCGTGAAAATTCACCATGCAAGACCAACTCTGTTAAAAATAGTTATGCAAACTCTGTGAGGGCAAATTACACCACAAAATAGAAAACAGCATACAAAAGTAACAGTCATAACTGGCAAGGTTACCAGTAAATTTTGTTCCTTCTCCCTTAGCAATCAAGTCCCTCAAACGGACGAGCCTGAAAATGTATCGTACGACATTTTGTAATATACTGAAGCAGCTGAGAAGGATATCACTCAAAAAAATTAGTCGAACGTCATGTTAAAATGTTTAGCTTAGAGTTACTTAATAAGATAATGGTACTTTACCTTGACACAAACGTGAAAGACGGTAGTTGTAGACGAAAATAATCCACCACGAATTAAACGACACATGGGGAGTCCATATGACGGAGGTGACCCAGCAGAAAAAGCCCACCACATAGAAGAGTGACGGCCCCCAATGACTAAGTGCCTAACGCTACAGAGCTTTTTAAAGCAAGGATTAATTACATAAAAATTATATAGACAAATCAGAGTTGAAAAATAACCAATTTTGTGGTAAAATAAAGTTCCAAAATATATTGAGTATTAGCAATAATGTCCAAGATATTCATATGAAATAAATAAGCAATAAGCTATAATCTTGGTAATCATAGAAAAGCCAAGTAAAACAAGTAAACTCAAAATGTATGCATGCAAACCTGCATAGCTATTCCGATTTCCAGCATGAGCACCATGGAAAAGAGGTAAAGAGGATAAATGTCCAACTGACAGGCACGACAGTTCATCAGATTGAGAAGTCTCTTTATTTCATGGTCGTAAGGTTTGATACTTGTTGTGACACTCCCTTTACCAGCCTTTTGTTCAGGGGTGAAAATTAGATTTACCATGTTAGATTTTCTTGAGAGTAGGACCTTTTTTTTCACTCGTGTTACGTCATTATTGTTCTAGGATATGTCCGAATAATTTTGTCATAATTTTAACAGGCAAGACACAGGGGAACAACATTCATATTGCAAAGGAAGGTTGTTTGTACGAGATGCCGTTTGGGTCATAACTAATCTTTAATTCCATATGTCGCTGTATTTTTTTTTATGAAGCATATATTAATATTAATCTTAGTAAGGTAGTGTGTGTGAATTATACTGGCTTTTAACTGACAACCTGTTCAAATGTGCCTACTTCTGCTTACATTGGTTGCTTAACAATCATTGCTGGCACAATAATCCCACCACATCAACATATAAACTTAAAATACACCATATTACCTTATGAATTTTTAACCCGGTAGTCACACATTCATCACTGTGTGCCATATAATTAAATACGGAATTATACATTAAGTTTTCATCTTCATCGTGAAATTTGTACTGTTGAAAATAAAGAAAAACTGTCAAATTGATGATGGAAACTTTTGAATTTCACTGTAAAACAAAACGATTAGTTGAAGTTACTCTTATAACCACTATTTGTGCGAGATACCATTATTTGTAAATATTTAGATGTTATTTGAAGGGTTTGATATGTTATCTCAAAGACAGAGATAGAGTAGATGCGCCAAGATTAGTTTTGAGTTGTGAGTATGCTTGGTTAAATGTCACAAAAGAAAATAAATTGTGCTGCATGCCAATAGACTGTTATGTATTTTGTTACGCCATAACCTGTACAGGAAGTAACTTTCTCTCAAATAGCACTGCCTCTTATATACTTATCTCATTTTGTAATGTCTATTCGAACTGGTTTTTTTCTGTCGGAAGAAATTATCTGCTTCCGTTTTCTTACTCAACTAAGGAGTGGATACAATTGAAACCTCCTAATAATTGGGGGCCTAGTAACATCCCGTGCAGTTTTCTTGGGAGAAACATCCAACTTATGACAGTGTTACAGTACCGAAAGGCTTTGAGAAACTCTTGGGTTTGAAAATAAAATGTAACTTGTGGAACGTGGAGGGTGGAATAAGAGATATGTTCCCTGTATAAAAATGGGAACAAATATCAGTAAACTTAATCATGTTTGGTATCAAATCGCGTTCTTGATGTGCAGATCATAAATAAGTTTAAACATTTGACTTTTACCTCATCTTATCCTTATAAATAGCAAAATAGTCAAAATTAAAAAAAAATGTATGTTTTTCTATAAAATTAACAAAAACGTTATACCTTGATAGAGTTCTGTCATGTGTGATGTCAAATTAAAGCTCTTGATACACAGCTAAAATCGTTAATTAATTTTTACCACATTTGGTCATAATAAAGCCCTGAACTTACTGAAACTTATAGAAAGTTCACAAAACTAGATAAAATATCGGTAAACCCCATCGTATGGCTGTTAAATAAAATTTCCTTGTCCTCTGATCATTAGGAGATTACAACAGCTTACTGTGCTTTTGACCTCGTTCCGTCAAAATAAATGCCAAAAAAGCTCAAAATTGTGCATGTTTTTTTTTCAAAAATTGACAACATTTATTCTGCGTCCTTAAAATTATAGGTATTGTTCCACATTTAAAACCAAAAACAGTATTTTGCCGGTCCTCCTTCCTGGCCGGCTGAAAATTGTTTCTATTGCCTGGATGAAACATGCATTACCTGAGTTAGTTTTGCATTCCTTCCTGGAGATTTCTTGACGCTTCAGATCCACCCAGCCTTGCAACCCAGTGCGCATGTACGACATACCCTCATAAAAGACTGTCCAGCTGCAGTGGCCACCATCTTTTTCCCTCACTGATCAGTCAAGGTGGTGACTCTAGAGGGGAGGTAGACCGGGTACAGGTAATGTATGTTTCCTCCGGGCAATAGAAATAAGTTTCTGCCGGCCAGGCAGGAGGGCAGGCAAAATACTGTTTCTAGTTGCCCTTCGGAAACATACATTACCTGAGTTATTTTTGCTTTCGTGTTGACCTCTTCAATTCAGGTGGAGGGTGCCACCATGACGGTTGCCCTACGGTTGCCTTAGGGTAAATAAATCCTTATTTAAAACTTTATGTTTTAGGATTGTTGTTTGGTTAAAGATGAGGTAGCTACTGTACCTGGTTGAGTGGTGACATCAAAGTTGTGGTTAACTTCAGGTTGCCTTAAGAGTTGATCATTTGAAGGTGAGATGATTTGGAGAGTTGAATGATGTTCTACGTTCATGTCTTGGGCTCATGAAGTTGATTGGAGTGAGGAGTGGTTGTTATACAAGATATTTGAAGGATTTCCTTAGAAGTTAATCGTTGTTTCATTCTGTGAGAAGTGGTGATGAGGGAGTGTTGATTGAAGGTCTCTGAAGGTTTAGCTGATTGAAGTTTCATGTCCATGGTTGTGATTGTGTGTTGATTGAAGAGTTGATGGTTCATTGAATCTTGTTTCCATCATTTCCATCGTTAAAGGAAACGGTGGGAATGATGAAGCACATGAAGAAAAGAAACTTTGTACCGCCAGAGGGTAGTTGAATATGACAGCTGTGGTATGGAGACTGCAGGGTCGGATCTTTCATGCCTTAGTTTTATTTTTGAGAGTTCCAAAAATAGTTGAGGTTAGGAGATATTGTTCCGGAAGAGAGATATTCTTTTTGGAGTCTTGGATGATTTTCGTTTTGTCCCCTGCCATAGTATCTGTGAGTTCTGCTCTTCTTTTTTTTTTTGATGATTTGTTTATGGTTTGGTAGTGAAGTTGAAGGTGAAACCCTTTGCTTTGGTTCTACATGAGAGACCTGGTTTTCATGTTTTAGTTTTGCTTCATTCCTGAAGTTGCTGGGATGAAGACTTCATTGTCGTCAAATTGCCAGATTGATTGTGAAGAGAATTTTTCTTGTGGAAGGTTGGAGGTTGCTAACAGCCAATCTTTCATCTGGATGTCTTTGGTGGGTAAGGGGATTTTCGTCACTGTTGAAGATGAATCCGATGCTTGGTCTAGAGGAATGATAGGTGTTGGTGGAGTTAGGCCTTCAGTTGAGAAGTAACGAGGGTCATGGAGCTTGGATGTTGAGGATGTTTTGTTGCGTGGTAATCTTGGCGATTTTTTGTACCTTGGTTTCCATGAAGCGGAGATGCTGTGACGTAAAATTTGCCAAGCCCTTGGAGATGTAAGCGGAGTGGATGGTGGTTTAATTGTGCTTGTGGTTGAGTGTGTTTGATTCAAGTTGGTGGTGACTCCTTCTTGTTCACGGACTTTTGTGGTTAGTTCGTCATTTGCCATACATATCGTTGATACGTGGCCACAAATGACGAACAGAGTCTTGTGTAGGCCTTTGATGTTCCCTTTTAGTTTCCTTTTCTGGTGGCTTGACAGGTGTAAACCTTTCGACACTTTTTTCTTTAGGTCTTCTAGCACGAGAAGTTCTGGAAGAGACCAGAATGCTTGAGTCACATTTGTGGTGTTTGCTGTGGTCTCGGTTTCGTTTCCGGGCGATCGGAGTGGTGCGCTGATGTTCGTGTTCGGAATGTCTTCGGTGTTTTCATTGGTGGGCATTTCAGATGTTTCCATTATTGCCGGGAGTTCATTTCGTGTTGTTTCTGGTGTGGTGACCATCGTTGTCTTTGTTGGAGATGGGTTTGAGGAGCGTGGTGTTGACGAAGAGATGGGGGAAATGATGTCCGACAAATGGGTGGGGTTCCCTGAAGTTGGTGGCTCATTCTGTAATTTTCCACGTTGTTTTTGTTCTTGTAGTTGTATCTTCCTTGCAGCACTTTTTCTTCTCATCTTGAATATGTTCGCCCATCGTTTGGGTGAAATTGTTTTGCAAATGGAGCAGGGGCGGTGATAATAGTTGCAGGAACGATGGCGAGCACAAGCGGAGTGGGGGAGGTCGGGTCAGTCTTCTTCTTACCCGAGATTTTTCCTGCACAATTGCATTTTTCAATCTGTTGTTGATTGGCTTGCGATAGATCCCCAGTTAAGGTTTTGTTGAGATTTCTGGTTGGAGTTGAATGAGCTTTTCCTTCTCTGGTTCTAGCCATTGTAGCGATGTTGCGGCACCTTCTTTTTCCCGCCTTTGGTCTCGAGGGGCCTTCTGGGAAGGATTGTAGAGAAGAGTGTTGACGGTTCTTGGGTTGCATAGAGGGGTGGTGAGCTTCTGCCTTTCTTCTCTGTGTGGGGGTTGGGTGGTTTTGAGGTTTTCGTTGTGCGATGTTGTGATCTTTTGCCGTGATATTTTTGTGGAGAAAAACATGGATTTTCAGTTTTGGTCTTGAATTCCGTTGGGGGGGGGGGCGGATTGGTTTTCAGTTTCATCTTTCTTTAGAAGATTTTTTCCTTTCATAGGTTGTGTTCAGGGTTCGGCTGAACTGTCCGAGAAGAATTGGAATGCAGATGTGGTGACACGAAGGTGAATCTTGTCTTGATCTTGCGGGTGTTAATTTGGTGTAGTGCGGAGCAAGTTGCAGTCCTTGTTGACACTTCCGGATAAGCAATTCAACGCTTATGTCTTTTGTGTGGACGTTGGTGACAGAGGTGATGTGGGGCTCTTGTCTTGTCGTTCTGCTTGTTTTGAGGACTGGTGGTGATTCAAACCAGTTGCTGTTTGTTGGTAGCCAGCTGTCGGCTGCTGGCTTAGATTGTTGGGTGTTGGCAGTTGGTTTTTTTTTTGGTGCTTGAAATCTTGCATGACGTGAGTGTTTTCCACGAAGAAAACCGGTGGTCTTGGTCGACAGGTTGGTGTGTGATACAGGAACTCGAAACTGTGGTTGTGTGAGCGTCAGTTATTTGAGACATCAGGCTTGGTGTAGAGGATGACCGTTGTCTTTATCTTCAGGTTGATGCGTAATTTATAGATCACGGTGGGCTTTGCTGTCTGATTCTTGCCTTAGTTGTTTGAAGATTTTCTCGTCAAGTGAGTGAAAAACACAGGTGAGACGAGGCGACCACAGTCGTCTGTATCTTTGCAGATGACGGCGGAGATGTTGTCTGTTTCTTCTTGAACTTTACTCATAACGTGAGAGTTAGTCACGAATGGGACGAGATGACGGTGGTCTTGGCTTTCGGGTGGATGTGTGATTGATAGATAAAGGTTGAAAGAAGTTGTCAGGGATCAGCAGTCAGATTCTTGGCATTAATTTCTTGAGACTTGGTTCGTGATATGAGATTGAGTCACGAGGGGGTGAGACGGCGATGATTGTCTTTATCCTTCGTTAGTGTCTTTGCTGGCTTGCTTGCATTGTTTGCTTGCTTGCTTCTTTGCTTGTTTGCATGTTAGCTTGCTTGCATGATTGCTTGATTGTTTGCTTGCATGATTGCTTGATTGTTTGCTTGCTTGCTTGTTTGCTTGGTTGCTTGTTTGCTTGTTTGCATGTTAGCTTGCTTGCATGATTGCTTGATTGTTTGCTTGCTTGCTTGTTTGCTTGCTTGATTGCTTGGTTACTTGTTTGCTTGCATGTTTGCTTGCTTGATTGCATGCTTGCTTGCTTGTTTGCTTGACTGCTTGCTTGATTGTTTGGATGTTTGCTTGTTCGCTTGCTTGCTTGCTTGCTCGTTTGCTTGCTTGCTTGCTTGTTTGTTTGCTTGATTGCTTACTTGGGCTTTGAACGTTGCGTGAGCGTTAATCACGTGTAAGACAAGGTGCAGGTAGTCTTTGTGTTCGTGATGTTGGCATGATATGCGTTTCGGAAGAGACGAGTTGCTTGATACAAGCTGTCTGAGCTGAGGCTTTGAAGCCTTTGTACTTGACTTGGCTTGGCTTGGCTGGCTTGCTTGACTTGGGCAGGGGGATCGGACTTGAGAGAAACATTTGTTTTCCCTTTTACTTGTGATCTTTGTTCGTTTCTTGTCAAAAGGAAAGGCGGTTAGAGAAACCCAAAATGTCAAGTTATCCGTGAAAGAGCAGAATTAAAAGGAGGTGGCGGTAGGAGGCTTGAGGTTTTAATGTCGGGAGTCACGAGCCAGCTTTGCTTCAGTAGGGCGAAGCAGCTAGCCGGAAGGCAGGTGCATTAGCAAAACCGTACCCGTCATTGGCGAAGTCGTAGGTCGAAGACGCAGGCAAAGGCGAAGGCGCAATGGAGCGACGTCTTCGCAGGGTTGAGGCCTGATGCAGTGCGAAGTTGATGGATGAAAACGGCATCGGTAATCAAGCTGTTGGCGGCCCGAGGAAAGCATGTTCATGGTGGCGTGTGAATCGACAGTGGATGGCAATTGAGGTCGGAAGCGAAACTGGGCGGTCCAATGTCAAAGGGATAGGGAAATCTGGCAAATGCGTAGCTCGAGTATTTTCCCATATCCCATAGATGATGGAATATCCCATTTCGAGCAAATGATCAATTACCGTTGGTTAACCGATTTTTTTCTCATGTATATGTATTAAGTGTGATGTCAAGCTAACTTTTCGACTTTGTGTTTTTAAAAATTTGTATTTCTACATTTTATTTGCGAATTTTAATGAATTTAAGTATATTTACTGTCTAAGACAGAATAGAATAGAAGGTGTCGGCCAATAAGCAAAGAGTTTTTTGAAGGCCCAAGTGGCAGATGTCAATTGGAAGGTACCACCATCAGGACAGTTGTTTTTTTGCTACATGATCGGGAGGAAACGGAGTACTCAGAGGAAACCCACGTGCAACAGGTGGGAAACAACGGTGAAAAACCCATGCATATACACTTCCCTTCACCAGGATCGAACCCGGGTCTGTAAGAAGCCAGAGATGTACACTTGGGACCAAGACGCATAGCAAATCTGATGCCCTAGTGCAATGCCTGTGCGACACCCTGTGCGACACGCTAGTGTGCCCGCCCCTTGGCCATAGTAAGAGCCAAGGGAAGGAAATCTTTTTTCTGTCCCCTTTTCCGAATTTCGTGTTTAAGGTTAGGCTGTATTTTTTCTACTTTAATAGTTTAAATAAGATTGGAGTATAAAACCCACTATGGGCTTGCGGTGTTGTTTAAGTATGTTTTAAAGTGTCAGTAGTGTAGTTTCGTACCGTCGGGACAAAACGTTTCCGTGTTTGGTTTAGCTGCAGGTCTTAGTATGCGACATGGTTTTTTTTTTCATGTTAGTACAAAAGGTATTGCCAGTTGCAAATGTGCCTGTTTACGTTGATTTTGTAATGGGGTATGCTGGTTGAATTTGTGTTGCGTAGCTCTGAAAAGTGGGTTGTTACATGTCACGTGGTGGAGCTATCACCTGGTGAAGCAGGGGTTATTTAGACCCTGTAAAAGTGTTAGATTATCAAACACTTGTGGCCAATCAAAATTAACCCACGATGACGTGTGTGGTTTTTAGATTAATATAACCACTACTGTTAGTGTGACATCATCACCGTCTATTAAGTTATGATAGTCTACTCCCCGTGTAGTACGTATGCGTTAGTCGGCCATCACGTCACTCATTTTCCTGACTTTCTGCTGAATGTTACACTGTGAGACTGCTATGCATTAACAAACAAACCACTGTGTACTAACTTCGTCTCGACGTGAGTTGTGTACTGGCAATACACAGTTTTTGTAGTAAGAGACGAGTGCACATTCTGGAAACAGTCTGTTACTACCAGTTTACACACTGTTTGCTGTCATTATATAATTCATATAGATGCTGTGCTGATCCACAGTGATGTGCACTGTAACACTATACACTGTAACAGGCTGTTTCCAGAATGTGCACTCGTGCACAGAATCGTCAGTGTGTTTCATGTGCACAAAAGGAAAGGACAAGATAAGCTATGGAGTACATTTCATATTTTTTTTGGTTTTTATATTTCTTGTTTTAATAAAAATTGCGAAATCCGCACACGTTTCTAATGTAGTTTACTCCAATGTTTCTCAAACTTTTTCTAAACGAGACCCCATTTTTTTTCAAAATTTAACCCCTGAAAAGAGGTCTTCACGATCCCACTGGGATCACGACCCACAATTTGAGAAACACTGGTTTACACCATCTAGTGAAGCAGCTGAAGAGGTTTGAGATTTCTCTCTGAATGTAAAACACTTTCCAACAACTACATTTCCACTAATAATAAATTTCTTACTTGAAACCAGCGTTTGTCGTACTTAGTTACGTCGCTAGGCCACACGTTTTCGTACTCAATTCGTATGCAAACATCAGCTCTATTTTGCACTGTAAGACGGGTTTCTGGGAACAAAAATATTTTATTGTAAAAACGTGAAGAAAAGCTAATTTAATTAGCTTATTCTAACTTAATCTAACTTAATAAGATGAGTATTTGTTATTCACATCAGTAATATATTTTTTTTACGTGAGGTAGGTTTGGTTTTCTGCATACCAACGTATGAATACAAAGTTTAATTTCTAATAGAAACCAACTAATTTATTGTAAGTCAGTTTAGGTTATATTCTGGTACTCAGTGACGTATATTACAGATGTATTTCCAAATGTAACCAAACCATTGATGAATAGAACGTAAGCCAACAATAGTAAAAAAAAATAAAAACACCGTATAGCCTTCAGACGAAAATGAAAAAAATGTAAAACAAAAAACAAAAAAACAAAAACTAAAGCTACGCTGCAGTTTTTTAAATTGGTTTCATCCTGTTTTTGTTTTGCTTTCTTTCCCTTTTACTTGCTTTTTTTTTAGTTTTTGCTTTCGAATGTTTTTTTCTCTTTGCTTTCGTCTTCTTTCGTCTGGATTATCGTTTTTCTTTTTGCTTCGTCTTTTTCCGCCATAATTTCATTTTCTTTCATTCTGCATTTACTTTTATTATGATGAGCAGTACAAATACGCTACTCACACTGTGCTGGGGTGTGTCTGTCTGTCTCCATGATAACTTAAGAAAACCCTTTGTCCGAGTTATAAATAGACATAAATCGCTGGAAATAATATTAAGGAAACTTGGAAATTAGCCAACAGCGAAAATGATACACTAGAAATAACGTAGTTCACTAAGCCACCATTGTGCACTTACGTTTCGTCGGAGTGGCATGACCCGGATTCGAACCAGCTACCCGGCTCGCCTCCAGATCACTTGCCTAGTGCCTTAATCGCTATGGCCACATCCGCCACTGGCATAAAGATAAATCACTGAACCCGTTATTAAGGTCACAACCTGTCTAGGACTCCATTCGACCGAAATTTGCTCGGCCATAGGCAATGGAGAGAGAAGACAAATCATACACTTGTAAGCAAATTTTGAGCCTTATGAGTCTATGATTTGTCTTCCCACTCCATTGCCTATGGCCGAGCAAATTTTGGTCGAATGGAGTCCTGATCAGGTTGTGACCTTAATAACGGGTTAAGTGAGTTATCTTTATGCCAGTGGAGGATGTGGCAATAGCGATTAAGGTGCTGTGCAAGTGATCTGGAGCGATCTGGGTAGCTGGTTCGAATCGGGGTCATGCCACTCCGACGAAACATAAGTGCATAAAAATGGCCTACTAAACTACGTTATTTCTAGTGTATAATCTTCGCTGTTGGTTAATTTCCAATTTTCCTTGTCCGAGTTATTTGAAATGTTGCCCGTGTATTTTATGCTTTATTTGTAGATTTAAGTAAAATCAATTAAAATAAACACGAGGAATTTTAGAGATACTAGCTTTCAAGGATCATATTTTTTCTGACTTCATTGGCTCGTTACCAGTCACCATTCTAATGACATTCAGGGAAATTAATGATGTATGGCAGATAGCTATTTTGTATCTTGTGCATCATGAATGGCATCATGGTGAATTAGTAGCTTGCGTGTGACGATGAATAGCATATTAAATTCGTCTCATGTGTGGGATGATGAATAGCACATAGCGAATTCATTGCTTGGGCATGATGATGAATGGCATATAAGGGAATTCGTAGCTTGTGTGATATACAGAATGGCACCCTATTGAATCTGGATTTCTTAAGTTACTCACCATATCGAAACTGAATACTGACTGAATAGTCATTTTTTTATATATTTCTTACACATCTTACACGTCTTTGACTACAAAGATGAACTTGGACGTGTTGTTCCAACTCGCCATTGCGAAGTAAAAGTGACACATTTTTTCAAATTCAAATAAATGGTGGCGGTTAGCTGCCTGATTGTTGATCATCCAAATAAAAATAATTACGTGACAAAGTATAAAGCAGAGTGGGATGAGCGTGACAAGTGAATTGGAACATGGACGCATTGCAGCAATGGCATTATTGCAGGTTAGTCAGGCTGGCACCTTTACTTTTTTACTCATTCGTTTCGTTGAGAATATTTTCAGATACCGATAATAATAATAATAATATTTGTTGCGATAGCAACAGGTCTGGCAAGGACTGGGGGAGTCACTAACAGCCAATTACATGGAAATACAGTGTACATAATAAGCCCAAGGAATGATGATGGTAAAAGGTTTGGAGACAGGAAGGCCTTACCACCAAGGCTAGACCTGCCAGGGACTCCAAGGTCCCCGATGGCATCGCCAAACGTGCAGGACATGGGAAGGGTGTGAAAAGTGTTAAAACGCCCAAAATGATGCTGTACAATTAAAAAGTATAAACATTGCTAAAAAAATTGTATGCTACGGTGAATACTAAAAACTAAAGCAACCAGATAGTGGGATTTGTCATCACGTAAAAACACAATAAATAAATAAAAATATAATAATCCGTTGAATCCGAAGGACAACGAGACAGGCAGGACTTCAGGCCACTAACGCCGTTTCTGAAGATGGTTATGTTAGTACTTACTTACGATTTACTGACCGAAGACTGAGATCCGTTACTGGACCGAATATCTTATCCAGATTCAGTCGATCACTATTCGTGTGGAGTTGGCGAATGACATAGCAAATTCGTAGGCTGTCTGGTTAATGAGTGGCACATGGTAATTATAGCTTGTCAGTGATGATGAACGGTACATAACGATTTCGTAGTTTGCCAGGAGTGATGAATTGCATGTAGTGAAGCTTTTCCATCACATCATAGAATACGTGATAAGCAGTAGAAAATGTAAGCAGAATGATAAATGATACTAAACTTTAGGTAGTGATGCAATAAACTGTTGTGAACCAGATATGACGAAGGAAGATCAGATATGTGGTAAGTCAAGCTTATGAAAGTAGTACGGAACGATAGAGAGTGAAGTTCAACCATAATAGATGTTCTAAATAAATATGCTAAATATGCAAGAATACGCAATCAATATTGCAAGTCATGATTGTTAACCCTGATAGTTAATTCTGAGACCACAAACCATAATGCCAACCACCTGGTAAAAAGGAATGCCCACTTTTTTAAGCCACTCCAACCCCTGTTAGAGGTGTAAGTTCCCCAATCCTGTGGTGGCACATTTTGAGTAAATATGGCGGATGTTAACTGCTAAAGTTCATAGCACCTTTATGTGAGTAGTAGACACTTTTAATACGTTTAAATTAATTTTTAATAGTTAGTTTTACTTATGTTATCCCTGTTTGTCCCAAAAGTGTTTGTTTGTAACTATTCTTTACAGAAAACCTAAGAGGACAAACAAACATTAAAAAAATCTTTCCATCACCGGGTTTGAAGCTTAAGATTTACTTCAATATGCCAACTGTTACTGTCACGCGCAAAAACAGCTAAGTCAGTAAAGTTTTCTCTTTATATTTGCGGCTTATCCATTCGCTATTCGGCACGGAACTACACTCTTAAAAGTGTTACTTCTATTTTTACTTTGAGGGTAACTTCTATTTTGAAGTAAAAAGAGATTCATTTTTTTACTTCTAAATAGAAGTTACCCTCAAAGTAACAAGCATTTGTAATTACTTCTAAAATTACTTCTATGTTTACATCTATAAAAGTTACTTCTATTTTTACTTCCACAACAGCTATAAAAGTTACTTCTATTTTTATTTCCATTTTTACTTCTAAACCAGCTATAAATGTTACTTCTATTTTTACTTCTAAACCACCTATATACGTTACTTCTATTTTTATTTCTAAACCAGCTATAAATGTTACTTCTATTTTTACTTTTAAATCAGCTATATCTGTTACTTCTATTTTTACTTCTAAACCACCTATATACGTTACTTCTATTTTTACTTTCATTTTTTACTTCCATATTAGCTGTAAAAGACAATTGCATTTAACCCAAAGCCGTACGAAGGAGTATCTACGGTCATGTCTCATTTATCCAAAAAAAAAATAGGAACAGGTTTCTTTTAAATGAAACAAGAACTAACCGACAAGGGACTCCTTTCGTTGCTATTGTAAAAGTCAAAATAGAATTAACTACTGCTGCTAATATGGAAGTAAAGCTAAAAGATATAAATAAAAATGGAATTAAAATAGATGTGTACAAAGTTTGGATAAGATCACACATACAAAAATTCAAGCGCTTTCAAGGGCTTTTTCAAAACCAATATAATTTTTCAAGAACTATTAATCAACAAACTTGCCAACAACATCTCATCAAACACCAAACTTATCATGGTCTAATTAAGAGTGTTGGGAAAAAAGCTGCAAAAACAATTGAGGAGAAAAAATGGTTTGTGGGTTTTTGCGAGTTTTTGTTATAGATTAGGCTAGTCAGTTGCCTCGGCTCCAATTTCACCAGGCTGGGCAGCCTGGTAAACAAATGATAAAACTGCGTGGGAAAACAAAATTAAAAAAAAAATAAGCTCAACGCAACATTTTACAATACACATAAAACTTAATTAAAACAAATTTCAAGTTTGCCTTTAAGTTGCTCAAAACTAGAGCATTATTTGAAATAACCTCAAAAAAATTATTTCAAGGAATTCATGGCCTTCATTTTTTTTTTCTCAACACATTCAAATACTTCCCTGGACTTCCACAGACCTTGTACTCAAACGGTGCATGGAAATCTGTGAAAGTGTTTGAATTTGTTGAATTTATTAAAACTTATTTTGTGACCCAGGATTGCATGGAAACGTAACATGAGAATTTAAGCAGTGTGATGTCGTTAGGCGAAACTTTTGCTGAGAACAAGCGAGGGCGAAAAACTTTGACGTAGCTTTATTCGGTTAACATACAAACTTTGGTTTTAGTGTAGTGATCGGCCAGACTGCAGATTAGCCATCAGTCCTGATTTCGAAAGTTCAGCACTTAAAAACAAAAAACTCTAACTACCAAACTTTAAAGAAAAGCCTGGTCGTTAGTTGATAAGAGTATTTTGCATTTGAAGGAAGCCTTTTTTTCCTAGGCAGAACTTGTCAAAACTTCACAAACAGGGACTGGCTACCAATATACATTTATCCCCAAGTTCACAAAGCAGCAGATACTTAAATTTTCGCCTACAGTGTGGGTCTTGTTTAAAAGAAATACATTTAAAAGGTATTTGAAAGTAAATAAGCCTGTTATTAAACAACAGATAAACAACACGGTGGCATCCATACTTAAGGTAAGAAAACTTTAGAGTGAAGGTGGGTTGGCAGCGAGATAAGATTTATGGTTTTTACCCATTACTGTACTAAAAACTGTAATAAACAGGCAACCAATTTGCATTTCATTTTGAATTAAATATCAAGACTACATGGAACAATTTTCCCTCTAGGTCAGGCTGATATTAACTGGACATTCCTGCTCACTACTAGTGCATCCTTTGCAACATTTACACGGGTTTAAGTGAAAGGAGCAAAAGCTTATCATACTAGGGCAAAACAGGAAAATAAACACATTTGCAACATTTCCATTCATTTGAAGTAATGTTGCAAAACTGAGACGTACAGGAAAGCCTACTTGAAAGCAAGCACCTTTAAGTCCAGAGGGATGTGCAAATTTGTGGGTCCACATTAAAAAAAGTGACAATTTCTTTCGCTACTGACACAACAAGAACACCCTTCTGTAATTATAACCACCCAGTGGGTGGGGAGGGGGATTAATGGTGGCAGCTCTGCAACCATTAATCCCCCTCCCCCCCCCCCCCCCCAAAAAAAAATGCCCTAAAAGTCAAAATCGTAATGGCCAACTTAACCCCCCAATAAATTGTTGTTTCTGATGCAAAATTACTAAACTATTACAGCTAATGAGATTACCTTTTTATCCCCTTAAATAGGCCTAGTCATTTTTTTAATGCTAAAATGAACTAAACAATTCATACAGTAAACTAAATCAACTTTTAATCTAAAGTGATTCACGGAAGTAATTTTACTCCAACATGGAAAGGTCGGTGTTTAGGCCTATGCAATGATCACATACATGATCTAGATTCCGTATAGCAAAAGCGCAATGCCTATTTTTTATTAATTCACAAATTTAGGTTGTTAGATCGTCGCTCTTTCAAAATCTAACAGTAGTTCAGTTAAAACTAATTTCCAACCACACAAACCTTTATAACAGCCAATGCAATTCAGATTGGGGAGCACGGGGTGTGAAGTTGGCATCAATTTCGATCTGTCCTGGTGAGAGTGACTGCAGCATAGATCACTCTCCAGGATGAATAGAAAACAATGTCAACTTTGGTAAATTGTACAGACGCGAAGCTCCAGATCACACACCTGAATGGCTGCATCATCTACCGACTTTTCTATGATTAAGTCAAAATTCTCCTTTCACAGAAATAAGGTTATAAATGGATTATGCTTTTTCACCACACTTCCAGTGTTTTTTACTGAATTTACTCCAACCGGCCATAAGCGTTTTATAGGTGACTTAAGGTAATAAGGGCATTTAAAAAACAAAAGCAGTCAAAAATAAAGCACAACACAAATTAATGCGGTACCATCTACTACACGACATACGGTACTAGTTCCCATTATAAATAGCTTGAAATTAAACAAAAAATTTACAAAAACCTTTGCATCGGTGTTATAGTGCATTGCCATAGGGGATCCCGTGTGCAGTTTAATGAAGCACACAAATAAGTTGGATAATCTTTTTCTACACCACGCCAGCTTCCCTTTGCACCATGGTAAAACCCTCGTGTGCAACCGGAAGTGTCGATATGACGTCATCAAAATAGCCACCAACATTGGTTAAATAAACACTTATATCTCTGCAACCACTTGACCGATTTACTTTTTCTATAGCTCGTTTTAAAGCTATTGAGATGCAGTACCTTTAAAGTCCTACGAGTCAATACCAAAAATGCAAAGGATTGCACGGCATAGGCTTGCAAACATAAAAATACCTGATTATTTACTCTAATTTTTTTGCTAAGTTGGAAATAACGACCAAACAACGAGACGGGCGCATTGCTTTCATGGGAAGTAGATTATAGTAAATTCTGTTAGCTTTAAAATAAGCTACGGAAATTGAAAATCAGTTGAATGGTTTCCGAAATATCAACGCTGAGGCGAACGCATTTCACTAGGATGCTGCCATTCTGATGCCGATGCAGCTAGTGGCAGTAAGGATAACTTCCACATTTTGTCGTTAGGCGGTGCTTATAATACGACGCTTGAACATTGTTCACCGGCATATACGTCGTACATCATCTTCTGAGGCAAGATTGAAGTAAACTTTGATAACAACCATGTTGTAATCATAATCTTATCCAGTATCAGAGTAAAGCGTTCAGAACTAAGACTAGTGTCGGTATTCACAATAATAGAAAATTGGCCTTCAAACAACGGTGTGATTAGGCTTATTGTTTTCTCATGTCATAGTTGGAATCTAGTATGGAGTTTGCCAAATCATAACGTCACCATATGCAATACCTATAAGACTTACAACAAATTATGAATTGTGTTTAATTTGTCAAGAATTAATAATAAAAATAATAATAATATAGGTTTGTTGCAAACACAACAGGAGTGGCAAGGGCCTGGATGGCTGACTGCCATCCGATGTTAAAAAATTAAAAAATTAATTAATTAAAAAATTAAAAAATGGTCAGCTAGTAATTAATACCAAGCTGGCAGTTTAGCAAACATTCTAACTTGCATTCGTGAGTTGTGTGACTATGATTACGGGTTGTATCCTCGAAAAAGAAGAATCACAATCAGAATGTGTTTATTGGGCATCGGCTCATTGCCATGCACCCTAAGAGAAGACGATTAGACAATGACAATGCAGAAAGTTTGATCCTAAAGAATGCAACTCGGCACCTGTCCTGTTATAAGGCAACAACAAACAAAACAATTCACAGTCGTGCACGTGAAAGTTTTAACAGAAAAGTACAGTTGCAAATAATCCTCCTTCTGTTAGCACTTCGGCGCGTATTACACGTTCTGCTATGCCAGCCAAAAACAAAAACGACGTGAAAAATAGTTTCTTTTGTGACAAAGAGGGCTACGAAAATAATACATTAGGCTACGTAAGGTTGAAACTAAAACTGCCCGCGCTCATTTAAAGGCAGCCATTGAAGTTAGCAATTCAGAAAATCAAAAGATCCGTCTTAATGCAGCTGTAGACAATGAGGACGTTATCGCTATGATTCTTCATTATCAGAACTGTTGGACACAGCAAGTTAACAATATACTGAGAAAAAACAGTTCAAAAACAGCTGAAGGTAACCCATCATCAACTGCCGAAACAGCTTCTATTGTTGCATTCATGAGTATTCTTGATGCCTACCTTGGGGAAGGGAAAATTACCGATATGGGGGGGGGAGATGAGGCTTAATGGCGCGTCGACAGCTTGGTCATTAGCGCCAACCTCAGTCACAGTGCAGTGGTCCGGGTTGCCACTGCACCACACATTACAGAGATATTATTCAAACCCCTAATCTAAATCTTGTCATACATCTGTACCTCCTGCAAAAATTGAAAAACACCGGACAGGAGGACAGACTTATCGCCCAATTGTACCGATATGGAAACGTTATATATGACGTAGAGAACATATGCCAACGAAATGGTGTACAGGAACCTATTTACTACCGTCAGCATCTACGAGAGTTTATTGCTGTAGATATATACCTGATGTTGAATTTAGTAAAGCAAAGAGACTAAATGAGCCTGACCGTGTTCACTTGAAAAGTGAGAGAAGCTGCCGTTCATTACTTGGAAGATGAAGAAGATGCAACGTAAGAATTGAAAACACTTTACAAAGCAAAGCAGCAGCAATACTACGACGACGTGCTGAAAAGGCTTGAAAATAGAACTTCAGTGGATCACTAACAGAAGAAATGAATGGCATAATCCCTGTTCAGTTTTCCATTTTCATGCATTGGTTTGTTCACGGACGTGCGACAATTACTAGTAACACTCCTTACAACAGTTTGACAAGAAAGTTAAAACAGCGACGGTATTTCTTTTGTATACATATCTATCAAACAAGCGACTGTTAAAGGCAAACAATACCACTGCATTACGTCATTGCCGGGATTTCCCTAGACCTAGAGCAGTAGGACTTCGGTACATCACAAAAACAGAAGTGCATTACTGGTTAATTTGCTCCATAATTATGGGTGTTGCGTAGCATACCGCAAGATTCTTAGAATTGAGACGAAACTGGCTGCAGCTGTGATAAAGAATATGGATGAGAATGATGGTGTTTTCGTACCATCTATAGTTTGGTAAGAGGTGGTTTTATTTATTTCGCTCTTGACAATATGATAATGAAGATTCATAGCGATGGCGTCCTCATTGTCTACAGCTGCATTAAGACGGATCTTTTGATTTGTGAATTGCTAACTTCAATGGCTGCCTTTAAATGAGCGCAGGTAGTTTTAGTTTCAACCTTATGTAATGTATTACTTTCGGAGCCCTCTTTGTCACAAAAGAAATAATTTTTCGCGTCGTTTTTGTTTTGGGCTGGCACAGCAGAACGCGTAATACGCGCCGAAGTGCTAACAGAGGGAAGATTATTTGCAACTGTACTTTTCTGTTAAAACTTTCACGTGCACGAGCGTGAATTGTTTTGTTTGTTGTTGCCTTATAACAGAACAGGTGCCAAGTTGTATCTTTTAGGATCAAGCTTTTTGCATTGTCATTGTCTAATCATCTTCTCTTAGGGTGTATGGCTACGGGCCGATACCCAATTAACACATTCTGATTGTGATTCTTCTCTTCTAAGGATACAACCCGTAATCATAGTCAGACAACTCACGAATACAAGTTAGAACGTTCACTAAACTGCCAGGTTTGGGATTAATTACTAGCTGATCATTTTTTAATTCTTGAAAAATTAAACACAATTCATAATTTGTTGTAAGTCTTATAGGTATTGCATATGGTGAGCGTTCTGATTTGGCAAACTCCATACTAGATTCCGAATATGAAATGAGAAAACCATAAGCCTAATCACACCGTAGTTTGAAGGCCAGTTTACTATTATTGCAAATACCGACACTAGTCTTAGTTCTGAACGCTTTACTCTGATACTGGATATGATTATGATTACATCATGATTGTTATCAAATTTATCTCAATCTTGTCTCTGAAGATGATGTACGACGTATATGCCGGTGAACAATGTTCAAACGTCGTATTATAAGTGCCGCCTAACGACAAACTGTGGAAGTTATCCTTACTGCCACTAGCTGCATCAGCATCAGAATGGCATCATCCTAGTGAAATGCTTTCGCCTTAGCGTTGATATTTCGAGATCCATTTAACCGATTTTCAATTTCTATAGCTTATTTTAAATCTAACAGAATTTACTATAATCTAATAACCATGAAAGTATTGCGCCAGTCTGGTTGTTTGGCCGTTGTTTCCAACTAAAGCATAAAAACTTGAGTAAAAAATCAGGCATTTTTATGTTTGCAAGCCTATACCATGAAATCTTTTAAATTTTTGGTATTGACTCGTAGGACTTTAACGGTAGTGTATCTCAATAGGTTTAAAACGAGCTATAGAAAAAGTAAATCGGTCAAGTGGTTGCAGAGATATAAGTGTTTATTTAACCAATGTTGGCGGCCATTTTGATGACGTCATATCGCCACTTCCGGTTGCATATGGGGATGACACCATGGTGCAAAAGGAAGCTGGTATGGTGTAGAACAAGATTATCCAAGTTATTTGTTTGCTTCATTAAACTGCACACGGGACCCTTTTTTCAGCCCTATGGCAATGCACTATTAACAAGCCTTCATTTTGATGTAAATTTTTTGTTTATATTTTTAACACTTTAATAATAGAACCATGACAAATATGTTCAGAAATAAGTACAGTACAATATTTCTGTGTGCTGCTTATCCATGACCTCCAATTGTTCGCACAAGATTTTACCTCACATCAAATTGGAACCCAATTTATTAAACGGTAGAGATAAAGCCTATCTGCCATCACCACACAAATTTACTGAACAAAAAGGGCTTTAAATCATGGCTTTCTGATACCAGTCAAATGAGGGGTATGGAATTACCAGAAAAAAACTTGATCTTAATCTAAAAGTATGAAACAGCTGATCTCGTTTTTTTTAGTTGTTTTTACTTTCATGATTTCGCAATAAGAGTAGGCTTATTGGACTGAGAAATAAAAATTGGATGTTCATAGAATTAATTTGAAAATACTGTGCGGCAAATTACTTTTGAAATTTGGAAGTCATGATGTAAACAAACACGCTAAATTCAAAATGTCAGCTGGAAATCTTCTTGCTGCAAAGTTTCGACGAACCAGCTAGGTTACAAAAGTTTATATGTTTGTCTTCTTCAGGCACACTCAGACTTTTAGTCTCCACTCTACATTATGTACATTCCACGATATTTATCAGACTTAACTTTGTGTTGTACTTGTTGGCTCACTTCGAATCTGGAGGCCATGCACAACCTTTTCGAATTGAGTAAAGTACTATGCAAAACCATTGCAAAATATACGCTGTTTCAGATAAAATCACTAAAAAACCTCTAGTGGCAGATTTTTGACAAACATTGGAAAGATGTTGAGCTTCGTTTGTCTTCTTCAGGCCTTACTTGAAGGGAGATTGTTTTGTTTATTTACATCATATCAGCTCTTCCGTCCATTTCTGTCTCGGAATATGAAAAACTCGCTCGCAACCACTGATATTTTGCAGCTCGAGGGGGAGCGTAGCTTGTTATGGCTTTCCATTTGCTAGAAATTCGTGAATTTGATGATGAATGAGAGGGCCAGTGATTCAGCAGCCCGGGGGGGGGGGGGGGGTGGATGTTCATAAGTGGATAATCCCTGCCCCATAATTTGACACTAAAATTGTGGTTGCATGGTTGCAGTCAATGGAGTGCTGTGAGGATACTTGAGAGGGCCAATGGTTCGGCAGGCTGGGGGCTGGATGTTCATAAGTGGATAATCCCTGCCAGAATTTGACACTAAACTTGTGGTTGCATGGTTGTAGTCAATGGAGTGCTGTGAGGATACTTGATGGGCTGCTATCCCACTGGCTGGGATGAGGGCACTTGTGCAGGAAATGTGGTCAAGCATTCGGATGTTAATTCCGCGTCTGGTTTCACCGACATAAATCGCCTTGCACTGTCCGCATGGGATCTGATATACAATCAGGTGCCACATCTGCACGGCGTACTGGATTCACTTCCTGAGTATCTTTTGGATCACTTGCTGCAGGTAAGTCTTTGTTTTAATTCGTATTGGACTTTTGTTCTTCCGCTTTTCTCGTCTGACTCCTTATTTTGTATTGGTGCGTGGGACATTAAGTGTCATGCTCATGAAGATTAAGACTCTTTAGACTTTTTCTCATTTGGTGTGGCCTTTGGTTCCTCAATCAGTGGGTTAAAGGGATGTTGTTTACTTTAAAGTAATGGATTCATAACGAGCAGATAATTTACTCTACTTCAACTATACACTAACATTTTAAAAGTTAAATTTTCTTAAGTCAATCAATCACTTGGTGTTATGGTGCTTGAACGTCGACTTCTTCCTTAGTCGTGTTGCGATTACGAGAGCTTTTTACAACTACTGCATCGCGAATGTCAACAAGCCGTCCGATGCAGTAGTTGTAAAAAGCTCTCGTAATCGCAAGAAGCCTGAGGAAGAAAGTCAACGTTAAAGCACAATGACATAAACTGATTGATTGACTTTAAAAAATTTAAACTAATGTTTTAAAAGTTGTTGTGTATATATAGTTGAAGTTGAGTAAATTATCCGCTCGTTATGAATCATTGGGTTGGTTTTAGTAACTCTCTTACTTTGTGTTAACAGTTTTTTTTACATTGTCTGCATTTTGAGAAAGTTGTTGTGTCAGAGGGTTTCCTGGATAGGCTCCATGAGTTTGCGGATGTAAGTGAGTTCCACCTTGGTGGGTGTAGTTGTCGAGTTCACTCGAGGTGGTCGCAATGTCTGTTTCAACCCAATTTGGGTTTGTGATTTCTTCTATTGAATGCCTTCGTTATTGTTTTGTTGATAATGTAATATGATGGGTAGCCCAGTTTTAGAAATTTTTCTTGGTTTGATGGATATGGGGTTGCGCCAGCTTGGGGTTAGAAGAATTAGAGATGACACGGTTCATTTCCATGTGGGCTGTTGTTCGTAGTTGAGAGGTGGAGTGACCCAAGTCATATGGAATCCCCCGGTTAGTTGCTTAAGGTTTCTTGTTTGGTTGGAACGTGATACGATTATTCACCCTGGTGACTTTGGCATCAAGGAATGGGAGGCTGTGGTTTATTACAGACTCACAGTCCTTGGTGTCATCTTATCACATTCCAACGATACAAGAAACCTTCAGCGATTAACCGGGGGAACCCATATGACTCAGGTCACCCCACCACTCAACAACAAGCCATAGCCCAAATGGAAATGAACCGTGTCATCTCTAATTCATCCACTGCAAGCTAACGCAACCCCGTATCCACCAAACCATGGCAAAATTTCTCAAACTAGGGTACCCAGCATATATTATCAGCAAAACAATGAAGCAGGCGTTCAGAAGAAGAAATCACAAACCCAACAGAATTGAAACAGACAATACAACCACCACGAGTGAACAAGCTGCACCCACCAAAGTGGCACTCACTTAAGTCTGCCAATTGACGGAGCCTATCCAGAAAATCCTCCGTAGCAACAACTCATCTGTTTCTCCAAAATTATCAACAACATCAAAAAGCTGTTAACGCAAAGTAAGAGTTACCAAAACCAACCCACTGAGTGAGGAACCAAAGCCCACACTGAATGAGAAGAAGTCTGAAGAGTCTAATCATAATGAAAATGACACTCAAGGTCCCACGCACTGATACGAAACAAGGAATAACACACCAAAGCCTGAAGAACATAAGTCCAATAAGAATAAAAACAAAGGCTTACCTGCTGCTACTGGTCAAAAAGACACTCAGGAAGCTAAGCCACTAACCCGTACGAAGATGGCATCTGATTACCCACAAACACAGTTTGGAGTGTATCAGATCAGATCCCATGCAGACAGTGCAAGACGATTTATGTCCATGAAACCAGAGGTGTTATTAAAATCCAAATGTTTGACCATATCTCCTGCACAAGAGCCTTGATCTAGCCAATGGGATTCCATCCCATCAAGCATCCACACAGCACGCCATTGACTGGAACCGAGCAACCACAATGCAAGTGTCAAATTCTGGCAGGGATAATCATCTGAAGGCTCTTGATTCATCACCATACAGCACCTACAAAATCTTAATTATCCACTTCTGAACAGCCAGGCCCCCCCCCCCCCCCCCCCGCCTGCCCAACCGTTATCTATCGCATCCACCCTCAAATCTATAAATGCATAGCAAGTAAATGAGCCCTTAACTAGCTCCACTCCTGTCGCGCTGCTGTTCAGTGGTTACGAGCAAATTTTTTTCAATTCCAAGACAGCAATGCACAGAAGAGCCGATGTAAACAAATTAAGCAATCTCCCTTTAAGTAGGGCCTGAAGAAAACAAACAAAGCCCAACATCTTTCCACTGTTTGTAGAAAATGCGCTACTAGAGGTTTTTTAATGATTTTAGTTTGAAAAAGCGTGAAGCACAATACATTTTGCAAGTTTGAAGGGATTCAAACGCAAAATAACCCGCTGTCTGGGCTGGAAAAAACCACTCGGGGTACATAGCAATAAACAATTTTAATTTTCAGCACTTACAACACCTTTGTGTCTTGGTCACACATAAAAACATGAATCAAAACGAGATGGGAGAACCCCACTATCCCAATACGTATCGTGAACGTCACCATGTGAACTTCGCGAATATTTTGGAATAGCTCATCAATTTCAAAGTAAAACAACTTACGGTATTTTCAATATAATGCAAAAGCAAGTGTGATAAACAATGTGGAATGCACTAATGTAGGATAATCACGGATTTAAAATTGGAGTGGTTCTGAAGATGTCGAACATGCGACTTTTGTCAACTAGCTGGTTCATCGAAAACTCGCAGCACAAAGGTGTCATGCCGAGATTTTGAATTTAATTGCTTCTTTACGTCGTAGATTTAGTCCTGGTTGTTGAAAAACTTAAACCAACCCACCACCCCAACCAAAAATAAAATAAAATTGCGAGTCTGTTAAAAAAAATACTTAAACTGGGTTCTGCTCGACTGGGCTAATGTCGTACTATCTGTAGCCTACAGGAAGTAGCAGCACCCTACCAATGGGTCCCTGTTCTAAAAAAATATTTCCAATTTTTTCAAAATATCTTTAAATCACGAAAACAATAGTAGATGTTTTTAAATATTTCGATACTAATTTTGCAGGTCTACCATCTCCCACCTTGGGTCAGTTCCGTAAAGTACAGTACCACCATCACATGCACGTTCTCTCTTGTAAATAAGCTGAACTGTGTAGCCAAACCTATTCTTCCAATATGGCTAGAATACTATAGCCCATGACTTCAAAAAATGTTACGCCCACAGTCTAACCAACAAGAGCGATTATGTGATGGTGTACCAGGTAGTTTGATAGGGTCTAGTGTAGTTCTGTATCCCACACTGCACGTATTCATGCACAAAGCGATTTTGCAGTGATTTAATTGCACTTTCTTGGTGTATGTGCTATTCTCATGTGTTCGAATGCAGTACTTCGACTGTAGTCAGTCATTTTTTTCCCTCAAACCTCAATCATGCCCTCTAAAAATGATAGCGATACTTGCCCGTAACCCAATTTTTTCCCTATTCATTATCCCTCAGACGCTTTTCATTTAACCCATCTACATTTTTCCAGAAATTCATGGATGGGGGTTAAGAGAAATTGCTCTTGACCAGATAGGAAAGTGTATCAGGTAGGTAATAAATTAAGATCTGGGTTTTTGTTGTTGTGTTAGGTTACACTAGTTGCTTAGAATTACAACTGATCAACTAAAGAACTCCTACCCTTAATTTCATTTCGTATCTCGTGGGATACATACTACAAACATGTTAAAAAGTAAGTCCCAACGTGCATCGCCAGCTTTGTGAAGCAAAGCGGGCAACAACAGCTAAGTGGTTAGCATCTTTGTCACCTAACCAACAGAATGAATATTCGAGCCGCATGACTGACCTACATAAGACTGTAAAATGGTCATGGAGGTCAGTAGTGTGCACAGACAAGCGAAATGGCTGGGGCAACTTTTAATGAAACTGTTAAAGGGCATGCTGAGGCTTTATTTTTTTCTGGGCAACTTTTTTTCTTTTGCTTATCGGTCACTTTTTTTTTACTATTTTTGGCCCTTTTTAGGGCTCTACGTTCTTTGTTTTTCCTGCGACCAGCATTTTCAATTAATAAAATCAAAATATGAAAAAAAAGGGCCGGGCAAACCAACCCCCCCCCCCCCCCCGTGCACGCCACTGATGGAGGTAATCTCCGAACTAAGGAAGCGTCCATAAATTGCAGAATTGTTACCAACCGGGGTGTCGGTTTAGTGGTGAATGGGAGTACGACGAAAAACCAAAGACAACCAAAATTTCACATTTTAAAGTAGGTTAAATTTTAAAAATTCGGGGGCGGGGGGGGGGGGGGTTCAATTCACTGAGTTTTTGCCTGCAAAAAAAAATTTTTACCGTGACAATGGCAAAAACATGGTTTTTTTCCAGTTATTACTGGCTAAAACTGGCAAAAATTAGCAAGCTGCTTCATAGCTTACGCTTATTTTCACAGTAAACAATATTCTTCTCACAATATCTACGCAAATTTTCGACAGTCAGTTACATAAATTTGCATAGGTTTTGTCAGAATTATGAATTTTTACTCTGAAAATAAGCACATGAAAGGTAAATACGAAGTGAATATGAATTTTCAAAGTAAACGATGTGACATTTTCAAGGGAAGTTTTTATATTTTGCCAATATTAGACTGTTGTAGGGCACATTTCTTTTATTTGACTTCAAGTATATTTTTTTTCCATATTTTGGAGGAAAAACATGGCAAAAACCAGTTTTGCCGGGACAGTAAAAACCGTCGTAAAAACTAATTTTAACCACTTGGTGGCAAAAACATGTCAACCTTGTTTGTGTGCTGCACAACGCCATTTAATCATAATGATGACACACATTACATCACATCTGTGTTACCACGATCTTTACAATAAACGCAACAGAAATAAATTTGCACTACGACACATTCTCATAAGTTTTTCTAAAGGGTACAAATTGTAACAGCAGAATGTATGCACATTCTACAGCCAAAACTGCAAGTATTAAACGACGCAGTTCTGTTAGCCGTAGTGAATATGACAGGCCTTTCATTACCGGGAGTGAACGCACATGCCTAGCCCACCTGTGCCGCAATTTAAAAAGCCTCGATCGTGCGTGCAATGGAAACAACGTAGACTGCCATATTGAAAAACACTACTTAATAAAAATATCCACACGTGTCACACCATCCTTGTCCTTGGCATTACTGAATCTTGTAGAGCCATCACAATGTTGTCGCATCTTCCTGGCCGTCGTGTTACCAAATCATACCAGGATCCCTTTGTAAACATGGAGGAAAGAGAAGGATTCATTTTCGTAAACCCCGCCACTGTGCGGCGCCATTGCCCATCGATCTGTGTTGGCTACGTCATAACTGCAAGTGATCATGGGAAATCACACGTATGGTGTAAAGTCAATCCCATTATTATGCGTTTAGGTATTACTCCCGTTATGTAGAAGTACGTTGAACGCGAATCGAACACCATACTCTTGTCAGAATCTATGGCTGTGAGCACATCATTCGAAAAGGAGCAATCCGAAAAAAAAATACTGCATTTTTGTTTGGATGGGGGTTGGGGGAACAGATAGTTATTAGCGAGGACTTCGAAAATGTCCGCAAGTGTTATTTAGAATTGGAAGAACAAAAAAAAATTTTATCTTAAGTTATATATTCTGTTGCCTACATGTTTTTGTTTTTAATAAAAAAATTAGAGGATGGAATTTTTGGCCCCCTTTTTTTTAATTGGGGATTGGTGAAGGGGGGAACAATTACTCATGTGCCCATCAACTGGCAATATAATACACGTCCATAGCTTCACATATAGCAACATCTTTAAATTAGACCCTCGTTCTTGGCCCTGCCCGCTTCCCCTCCCCCCGGACAAAATAACACTTTTTCGGCTGTTTCTAAATTTCTGGGCACGGCCCAGCACGAAATCAAAATGGACAAAAAGCATTGCACCAAAGTAATACGCCCATGAACCTGCAACACTATATTTTTTATTGTGTGAATGGTTTAAGGCAGACGGGCCTCATTCAGAAATAACGAGAGATAAGACAAAACTACAAAAAATGGATGCGATATGCAGGAAAAAAGGCCTCATAATTTTATTGGAAAAACATCAGGATCCAATCGGATAAAGCAGCCATGTCCTAACACGCTCCCCAACGCTTTGCAATATTTTGTCGTCGAAACGTTCCTGGGCAGAGTTCGTTCAAATTGTTGGCTCCACTGTTTCTTCGTTTAATACTAATGTTTACAGCTCATTTCCATTTCTTGATTAGAGAAGTTCAGCAGTCAGCAGTTAAGACCAATCACTTTACAACTACTTCAGAAACATGACCACTTAACTTGGAAACCACATCAATTTCAGAAACACAAGCCAGGGCTCAAAGACAGACTCTACGCAATTTTAGAGGTATACAAGTGGTACTTCGATCTGTAACGTATCCTAGACGTCACAAACAACATGCAATTTTTTGTGACTTCTAAACTGATAATTTCAGAAATGTGTTAGAAGTAATTTTAGAAGTAACGCAGGAATTTGAAGCAACGAAGAGCAAGCGGAATATAAGAAGTAACCATGGAAGTAAATTATTGGTGTTACTTCGAGACGTAACATCTAAGAGTAGTTACAAATCTCGATTGGTCGAGTGTAACGTCTAAGCTGCCTTTTAGACGTCAAATTAGACGTTATACTTTTAAGAGTGTATCGACAACAGCTCCGTGTGGAGCAGCTAATAATTAAGCTTTAAAAATGAAAGTAACAATTTTAGTGAGATTGGTGTTTTTGATGGTCTGTGTACAGTATGGCGTAAACAATTTTTAATCTAAACATTTCATCAAAAACGATTATAAATATTGTTAGCCTGAATTCTTTCCATTCAAACCTTTGGTTTCCATGTCTTAGCACAATTTTAATTTTTACATAATGTTTTCGTGCGTTTAAATCAGCCAGTTTATTGAAATTCGACAAATGCCTAGAGTCGAACCAGCATCACAAACTTAATCTACGTTTCGCACAGTGTCGCAGAAGTCTGAACCCACCTTTTTTGTCCAATTGGTGAAGGAAAATACGCCCGTTGATGGAATGTAAATAAAACTTCAATACAACATTCAATACCCAAAATTTCCAGTGGGTAGGGAAGGGGGGAGGGAGGGGGTAGTGTTACGTATTTCGAAAGAGCTTAAATTTAGTTCATCTCCACAAACTGTTTTGTGACAGCGATCAGAAACCAAAACGGTGGACGAAAATGTCGTGTTCTCTACCCTGTATTCTCGTGTGTGTTTGTGCCTTCCGTCTTGCTATTCCCTGCCAATGCACGAGAATGAAACCGGGAATTTACATTCTGTCAACGTCGCATTCCTTTCGCCAATGACGATTTTTGAGACACCCTGTATATACTAATGGATTTACCGACTCAGCTATGTCCGCACGTAAATCAATAATTTACTGAAAATTCATCATAAGTTATGTATTTTTGTACGGTTGTAAATAGATTTTTATGAGTGTCCTGCTATTCCCTTCATGCCTTGGGTCAGAGCCTTAGTGCTGTCTCACACTCATGTTTCCTAACGGAGCTCTTTTTTTATAGTGCCCCGATTACGCTTACAATAATACGGTTTCAATTAAAGGGTTGGTATATTGTGCTGAATATGTAGGGGAATGTGTAAAAGTATTTTACAGGGTACTACTTCATTAATAATTTGAGGAAGCACGCCCAAGTTAGTTTGGGTGTGTATCGCCTCTTATGTGGTGCCTATTGTTTTCTAAAACATCATGGCTCCTCTTCTGTGGGTGTTGAATTAGTATCGCATCATTTCGTATCATCTTTAACAACAAAGGGGGCACATGTATAGGTTATCGCCTGATTCCCGAGTGATGAGCACTAACAGTGTCGAGGGCCGCATGCCCGAGTTATTGTTAGTTCTTTGCACGAGGGGAGGAGGAGCAAGTAGTTTAAGGTAGTTGTAGAGAGGGCGCATAGCAGAGAGGCTGAGCTCTTCTTAGGTGTGAATAAAGAATAAAGAGGGAAGCAGGCGATTAACTTATTTATCTACCGATGTCTGCATCTTTGCCCGACAATGAAGAAGCAAACGACTCCATTAATGATGTAGTGCGCGGCGTAGTCCAACAATGCAGGGCAGAAAGAAAAAAAAACGTTTTCTTTTGTGTGTGGTGTTAAATGGCTTTGGAGTTGGTATTCGAGGATTTGTTTGATTTGTCGATTGATGGAGATATTTCGAAAGAGATTACGCAATATAATGTTGGAGATGGTTGTGTCGTCGGAATTCGGTGCCAGATCGCCCCTACTTTGGGGTTGAAGCCACCCCCCCCCCCCCTTTGCCCTTTTCCTTTGCCCTATTACCCTTTTGGTAGACAGAATCATGAAGAAACTCTACTAAAAAATCAAAAACGTTTAAACAAAGGCTTTTTCGATGATCCGTGACACCTATTAGGCCAAAATAAGTACGTCCCAAAAAAAAGGTCCTCAGGAAAAGCCTCCCCCCCCCATCCTTTTTTGTTTGTTTATCGTTCAGCGGGCGCCCTTGTTGGTGTGTCCGACATTTTACAGGGAAATAACCATCTTCACAAGCAAACAAAAATATGTACCGCCGAAACTACAGATTTTAAAGAAAGTTTTAAAGGAGCAACTTTAAATTTTCACAATGGCTGTGATATTGACAGCCTTTAATGGCCCGTAATCGAGGAGTGGCACTCGGCATGTCGCCGCAGCCGCCGTGAGGAGGTTGTGTTGGCCCGTTTGCGCATTGGTCACACCCGACTTACTCACTGTTTCGTTTTGCGGGGGGTTGACCCTCCTGAATGTTATTGGTATCGACGGCCACTTACGGTCCGGCACTTACTTGTTGATTGTCGCCATCTTGATGGTGTTCGTCGTCGTTTCCATCTTCCGCATGACATTGCGCGTCAGTTGGGCAAGTGAACGAGAGCAGCTCTGGCTGCAATAAAAGAAATCAACGTATGATACTTATTATGCCTAAAGTATTGAGCCATATTCACAACACAAAAAAGTCATGTTCGGTATTTTTCCGCCTTTGGAAATGAAGTATGGATATTCGGTAATAACAATGCGTTTTGGAGATAGTTGCGACCGGGCTGGAAATCAGTCAAATTAGTGGCATTAGTGGCATTAGGGCATTAGTGCCGGAAAAAAATAATAAATGTAAAATAAGAAAATAATCATATACCGAACGTGACTTTCTGTGTTGTGAATGATGGCTCAATACTTTAGGCCTAATCCGTGTCATATGTTGTTTTTCTTGTATTGCAGCCTGAGCTGCTCTCGTTCACTTGCATTGATTGGCGCATGAAAGACTGATCACATAATTATGTGCACTCACTTGTAGAGGCAGTCCCTAAGCTTCACTGCATGGCAGTTAAAATGTTCAGGGAAGACTTTGTTGCTATTTTGTTTTTCTCATAACTATTACAATTATGCTTCGATTTTCAATCTGTTTTTGCAGTTTGTCATGTTTGATGCTCGCATACAACTTTGTAATTCACTTTTGTGCTGTATCTTGCGCCGTTTGAAAGATAGAATGCGAATGACCTTGAATGCTGCTTTCAAGGTCATTGGAAATATCTTCATTGGCTTCGCCATATCTGACTTTTATTACAAATGTCTTCAGAATTAACACAGGACCATTATAACGGCAGTTATTTGCGTGTGACCAGACTTTTGCCTCATCCTTTATACATATAAACAAACACTTTCTAATCACCACTGGAGCGGCGCTTATTTGCCACGCCATATCCAAGTGAAACGAATGGAACACTTCAACGTGGAAAAATGATTAAAGACGGGAAAGCCAAAGGCTCACAATAAATAACTAAACACTGATGCAAACCTATTTACGTTGCCTTTTGGAATGGCAGACTGCCTGAGCGGGGAATCGAACCCAGGACCTTTGAAACCAAAGGCCTAGGTCCTACCGCTAAGCCATACTGGGGGGGAGATGAGGCTTAATGGCGCGTCAACAGCTTGGTCATTAGCGCCAACCTCAGTAACAGTGCAGTGGTCCGGGAAGCCATACTGACACTGCCTCAAGGAAAGCTACGAGATTCGAACTGGGCACCTCCCGCACCACAGGCCACCATCACACCCACTGCGCTACACTCAGATACAAAGCTACGGGATTCGAACTGGGCACCGCCCGCACTACAGCTTACCATCATGCCCACTGCACCACACTTAGATACAAATATACGGGATTCGAACTGGGCACCTCCCGCACCACAGGCCGCCATCATACCCACTGCGCTACACTCAGATACAAAGCTACGGGATTCGAACTGGGCACCGCCCGCACTACAGCTTACCATCATGCCCACTGCACCACACTCAGATACAAATATACGGGATTCGAACTGGGCACCTCCCGCACCACAGGCCGCCATCATACCCACTGCGCTACACTCAGATACAAAGCTACAGGATTCGAACTGGGCACCTCCCGCTCCGCAGGCCGCCGCCGTACCCATTGCACCATGTCAGTATGGCTCAGTGGTAGGACCTAGGCCTTTGGTTTCAAAGGTCCTGGGATCGATTCCCCGCTCAGGCAATCTGACATATAAGTCCAAAAGGCAACGTAAATAGGTTTGCATCTGTGTTTAGTTATTTCTTGTGAACCTTTGGCTTTCCCGTCTTTAATATTTATGTCTTTCAATCGTGCTGGATGGCAATTTTAAGGGCCTGCTGGTCTACGAAATTACCAACATATCATCGTTTGATTAAAAACTCCTTGTTTTGAGCAGAAATTTAGATTCTTTCTATCTGCTTGTTGACAAAATCAACAATGACAAAACCTTTAGCAAGCAGACAATGCTGCATTCTAAGCGACCAGGTACAGTTTGCACGAAAGCAATGACTTACGACGCACAGTTAAATTGTAGTCAGTTGTTATCCGGTTTCAAAGTTATTATTTGAAGCCCGTTGTTACCAGTATTTTTATAATCATCACTGTGAGCAGTAGCAATTTTTATGTCAGACGGATAGCAGAAATAATTATTCGCCGTCACAATTCCAACTCACCTGGCGTTAAGGTAACACAATTGAAGTCTTGCATCATGACATCGCTTAGTGCAATAGGGAATGTCTTAAAAAAAGAATGCAGAAAATATAGAAAAATTGAAGCATAGAGCAAACAATCAAAATTGTGTATGAATGGGGCAAGGTGGCCTGATGATTATCTTAAGTGCCAGAGGTCCCGGGTTTGATCTAACCTCAGGTACCCTAGGCATTTTGGGGGAGTGAAGCTACCTGGGATGTCTCATGTTCTTGTCGATTGTGACATGGAATAGATCCTAAGAATTTCCTATAGGAATTACGTACTAAAGCCGTAGCTTCTGATACCGTAGCTTCGGATGGAAAGGCATTCAACTATTACAAAATTTAGAACTGTGTTGATATAAGATGAGTAGGTTGATTGGGACAAAACCTTTCCGCCTAATCTCATATCCCTAATTTGCTTGCAAAAGTTCTTATGTCTGTAATGCTTTTACCAATGAGATGTTTTGTTTTGGGGTGTATGTGGTACATAAATCGAAAAAGCCTTCAGTGGTTAGGTTTACCTTGGCCAGGTTTTACTCCATTTACCCTAAAATGTTTCTGGGCGATTCATCTATAATTTTTCTATTCTCAGCATTATTTTCTTCTCTACTAGTGTGCTGATTCGTACTATGCTTGACAGGCAAAATCCTATAATTAGTAATAACCTACTTTTTGTAATAAATAACTTCTTTTTTTATTCTTGCATAGACACTCGAAAGAGGAACTACTGAGAAAGGATTTGCCAAGAATGTTTTCATTAGTAAAAAAATACAGTTATTAGTTCGGAGAATATTAGAGGCTGCCACAAGAGAATGGATAAACTCTAGAATTTTGGAAATGTGTGCTGCTAGTTAGCGCTAAAAAACAATATGAATTGTGGAGAGATGTTAGCCTCCTTTTTTCAAAAACGGCTCTAGGACAAAATCCAGTCCAGAACTGAAGAAAATGATAAACCAACTCCGTAGTTGCATAAAGGCCTACGTCATTTAACTTGTCATTTCCTTTAGTGTGTGTGATTCTTAGATTCTATATATCGTTTTAAAAATATTCTGGATGACGTAGCTTCTATTTTGTGGATCTTGAATTACTACTACATCCTCCCCCTCTCCTTCCCTCTCCTTGAAACTACCTATCTCCTTTTGTTGTCTTTCAAAGACCTATGAATATACCTAGACATTCTGCTCCGCCGATTGTATCATTCCCCATCTCAGTTTTCCCCTTCTCACAAAAACTACCCCAAACGAATGTGAGCACTTCATTTAAGCAATTTTCAGTAACCAATTCATTCCGATGACTTTTAGGTTATCATTTGGTTGGTTAGTTGCTTTTTAAAGGGCATGAACCCAAGCTGGGGTAACCCACAACGATTAGAGGGACAACTTAGCTGGAGAAACCTAAGTTGAAAACACCGTTTCTTTGTCATGCCACAGAAGGTATGATCTTTAACGACGGTCAAGCATGCAATGACTGTTGACCCGATAACTTTGAAACAATTTAACTTCGCACTGGTCCACATCCAAGAAATAAATATGTCATTTTATCCTATCAGGCTGCCAATTTCTTGGCCTACTGGCCCCGAAATTTAAAATATGTCGTCTTTTGGTTAAAAACTGTAGGCTTTCAACTGAAAGGGGGATTCTATAATCTTGGACATACAAAATTAACAAAAACAAAACGGATTTAACGGATTTATTGAGGGCTTAAAGACCCGAAGCCCTATAACTTAATCTAACTAACTAACCAATATAGGCACCACTCCACTCATCAATATACTCAAATCTTCAGACTGAACAAAAACTTCGCAATACACTTGAATACTTAATGCTACAGAAATCTGCAATAATCACCCCCTACTACACTTGCCTACTCGAAGCCAAATAAAATGCCACAATTGCTCATAAACGAGGTAGAGAAGGAGTAGTGGAATGGGGGGGGGGAATCCAAAAGCCAACTTCATATCTCCGTTAAAATCAAACAACACTATTAGCGAATGAATTGCTTAGATGAATAACTATTTAAGAACTAAAGATGAGCAGGGAAAGGGCAACATTCAAGAAAAAGCCCGCACCCTGTTACATTGTTTATGTTTAGGTGCCGGAGTGGAACAAGAGGTCTAGTCGCACTGAGCTGCAAGATATGAAGACGAATTACAATGGTAACACAAACGTTGGCTAGCTTTTTGATCAGAAGTAATTGTCGTAGTTTGAGTAAGAACATTTAGTTGTCGCTGTTTACTTGTCAAATATATTAACCGAGTTTTGTAGAGGTAAAGACTTATTTACGATAGTCTACGAGGAATAGTGTTCTACGGAATCAGGTTGTACTTTCAAGGCTTAAGAAATTCGTGTTGAGTCTGAAGTAAAAACATCTAGACTTGATGAAGGGTCATAAGATTTAGCGTGTTGCTGAGACCTTTTTCAGTGTGTCTAAATGGGCATACTTAAGTCCTTGCAAGACGTAAATACAAACTTTGGCCTCCGTAACGAGATGCCCGGCATCTACACTCCTGTGCATTGTTCCGTAATTTGTGTCACATACGATGTAATCCCTTCCCTGGGTTCAATAGTGGCTCATGTTAATTCAAAGAATAGACTGGTTTTCCTCACCTGGGAATTACTGTCATATGTTGTCTGCAATTGATCCGATTGTTTTGGTGTTATCAATTCCCTTGAAGTAAACTAGTACACTGGAAGATATGGTTTTAAGCAGAATTGCAGCATTGCGTGGACCATGGTGCATTTATGCTGTAAACCACCCCATCGTTCCTCCTAATCCTAAAAACTGCTTACTTTAGGTCTCATGGTTATTTTCAGTTTGATACTGTATACCTTTGTATGCAGGAAAAAGGACGTATTTATGTTAGCAGGTTGAGACTTATGGGACTAGGTCTGAGCCTCAACAAGCTAGGATCTCGAAATATTGATTTCCCATAAGAAGTAGTCGTTTTTGTCGATCTTTGCTGTGTTGAAAAATAAAAATAGGGGAGGAAATCAAAATTGTTCTTATAATAAATATCCATGAAAAGTAATTTACCTGGATTGCTTTGTCATTCATTGTTTGGCACAGGTAAGTTAGGAAAAAATAATTATGCTTTCTATCAAGTGAGAATACAAAAGAATAGAAAAACCCGACGGTACAAGCTAAAAGTCAAGAAGCACCCCCCACAGAGATACTTACACAGAGTTCGAAGGGATGCCCCTTGGTTATAGTATGAGAAAGACAGAAGAAGTCAGCAGCCTGGACGTCAATGTGGTGGTTTAGGATTTGGTAGGTGAGGATAGGACCTCCCCGGAGGAATCTGATTTTGACATAGGTCAGGTTCAGATTGCTAAATGTTCTTTGTAAGAAAAACGTTTGAGCTGAAGGCTCCTTTTTGTGAGGTGGCGCTGAAAAGTTTCAAGATGGGCAAAGAAAAAAGCATAACAAGGGCGGCCTATATGAGAAAAGAAGTCGAGAGAAGGGCAAAGGAAGGTTTTATACAATAGAGCAAACAGCTTTCGTGAGACAGCAGAAAAAGTTTTAAGAATATAGTGGGCTTTTTTAAAGACTTTCCCGGTGGTATAATCAGTGTTGGCATGAAATTTCCGAGAAGAATCAACAAAATGCCCAGTTCCTATGGGACGTATTAGTAGGGATAGTAGTGTTACTAAGACGGTAGCTGCAGTGTGAGTTGTTATGACCAAAATCCCGCACCACGCATTTGGGAGGATTAAGGGCAAGATATTGGTTGACCAGATGGCAACAGTGTCAACGTCTTGTTGAAGTCTTGATGGAGATAAGCAGGAGAGCGAATTTTTAGATGGTCCGCATAGCTCCTGCTAAAGGATTGGATGACAGAATGGAGGTCGTTCAGGAAAAGATTGAAAAGAAGGGGGCCGAAAACAGACCCATGGGTAACAGTGCCCCAACACTAGTAGAACCCCTGAGACTAACACGTTGTCGTCTATGAGAAAGATCAGAGTTGATCCATGAAATGTGTGATTTAGGAAATTTCAAAGAAGACAGTTTGTGAATGAGATGGGAGTAAGAAACGGAATGAAAGGCTTTACGAAAAAGTCGAAGAAAACAAGATCACATTGCACCCCTTTGTCCAGAAAGTTGGTAGGGTGGTTGTAAGTTTCAAGAAGGTTAGATTGACAGGACCGCCCCGGAAAAAACGCATTGGAACAGAAAACCAATATTGAGATGTTGACAAATGCATTGATCTATAGAGAAGTTTTTCTAAAATTTTAGAAGCGACATATAGCAAACTAATTGGGCGGTAATTATTAACGTCATGGAGGGAACCACCCTTTTGAACAGGGGTGATATTAGCATCTTTTCAACGAGTAGGGAAAGTGCAGGAATCATAGGAACTTTGATAAATCAAGAAGAAAGGGGTAGCAAGAGATTGAGCATAGGATTTGGGAAAGAGAGGGGAAATACCATCAGGGCTACTAAAAGAATCCTCCCTTAATGTAAGAAAAGCATGCTCCACGTCCGATCACAGGAAATGAGCAGGAATGAAAGAATCGTCCATAGGTGTGCTGGAAGGTGGGGCAGATAAGAAGAGGCAAAATGCGAGCCAAATTCCTCCGCAATATCCAGGTCATTGAGCAAAATAGAACCGTCGTTCCTCTTCAAATAGATAGTAGGATCAGTCTTCAAGTACGATTAACATAAGCAAAAAGGTACATAGGGTCCGATTCAGCTTTGATAATAAAGGATTCGTCGTAGCCACGTCGGACAGAGTGAAGTTCTTCTGTATGTTGTTAATTGTATTATTAGCTAGTGTTGGCCTCTGTACTCTTGTTATTATGTACAGAGACCAACCTATTTGCTAAGAAAACATCGGCTCTTTAGTGTATGTTAAGGCCGCTAGAAGGCGCTACGAGCGCGAGACACTGCAATATTTTTAAAATAAACAGCCTCTCCAAGGCTACGCCGCCATGTTTAATGCATCACGGTTGTTTTGCCTTCCGTTATTTTCCCCATTTTAGTGATTTATCCATTTGTCTTAACCCTGTAACATGAAATAACAACAGGTTATGGTGCCCAGAAGACGCTTCAACTGTGCAGACAAAATAAATGGTGAGGATTCTTGTGCAGATGGCAAAAGAAATTCGACTCTCCAAATGACACACGAACTGTGAGTAGCGATAGCCTTAAGCCTATTCGATTAGGCCTACCAATCGCATCGCGGAAATATAGCAACCGACGCTAAGACGAAGTTAGCAGCCATCGTTAGTAGAGCCGAATTACTTACGAGAACTGATCAAATTAACGAAGATCGATAATGGCAACGTCATTAGATGAATTTAAGATCCCAAAACTCAATGCGGACAATTATGCTGCATGGAAAATTCGAGCTAGAGCAGCCCTTGTACAACGCGATGTATGGTATGCTATCGATCTGGGTTTTAATGCAGTCATGACAAGTGACGAAAGAAAGAAGAACGAAAAGGCACTAACTTTCTTATTGCTTGTGGTTGAAGATAATTACCTTGATGACATCGGGGAATGCATTTGAGGAATGCATGGGAGAATCTTGAAGAAATAAATTAAAAATATAACGTATTGCACATTATCCAGTTAATAAGAGACTTTTTCAATGTCAACATGAAAAATAACGAAAAAATGACGCAATATTTGAGTCGTATCATAAATATTCACCGCAAATTGTCAGCGTGCGGGTATGGCTGCACGGACAGGGAAATTTCGTTAGTCACGTTGATGGGTTTGCCAAAAGACTACGAGCCGCTAATATTAAGCTTAGAACATCAGGAGGAGATGCTAACCACCAAGATCGTTAAAGCAAAATTAATGTTAGAGGAGAAGAGAAAAGCCAGGGGAATAGAACCCAGAATTGAAGAAAAAGAAGAATTAAAAGCTCTCATAACTAAAAATAAGACGAGTTCAAACCAAAACAAAAAGAAGATGGATGAAAATCCAAATAGTGGACCTAGTGAGAAGAACTCCACTAAAGGGAAACTTCCCATTAAG
Source organism: Lithobius niger (assembly GCA_023313725.1). NCBI lineage: Eukaryota > Metazoa > Arthropoda > Chilopoda > Lithobiomorpha > Lithobiidae > Lithobius > Lithobius niger. The sequence continues at coordinate 24,276 of JAHWFP010014861.1, read as the reverse complement.
CGCTTTTGCTGCGGCAAAATGGAGTAGATAGCTAAATGGTGCCCATTCAAATCCCAAGATGAGGAAGACGAAGATCAGAAGCCGAAAACCACAGAAAAAGCAAAATCGACGAAAATTCTTCCAAGAGATGAGGCTTTCCGAGTGGCTAAAAGCCCAACCCCAGAAGAAAACACATGGTATCTCGATAGTGCAGCAACGGAACATATGACTTCCTGCAGAGAGAAGCTCGCCTATTTAGTGGAAAGGAAATCAAGTGTGGAAGTAGCCAACAAAGAAACCATGAAAGTTGAAGGAGCCGGGGATATTGTGATACATACATGGAGATTGTAGACTTACCTTAGCAAAAGTACTCTATTTTCCTGAGCTAGACGAGAACTTGTAGTCAGTCGGAAGAATCAAAGAGTTAGGCCAGCAACTCTCTTTCCAAGATGGGCAAGTAACAGTGTTTGATCATGACGGGTCGATCATCCTAACAGCTCAACGCGAAAACAGACTTTATCGTATAGACGAGGCTAAGGAAACTGCATGTGTCACGAAGGTTAAACCTGACGAGCTATGGCACCAAAGATTGGGGCACCTTTACAAACAGCAGCAGCAGCAGTGAAAAACATGAAGAAGACGAATGAACTCTTTGTAGGAATTGACCTGGAAGAGAAAGACGACAATGACGATCATCACTGCGCAACGTGCATTAAAGGGAAACTTCATACTTCCTACAACTAAGAAGAAAAGAATGAACCAAGTTCTAGAGATCATTCACTCAGATGTCGTGGGAAATATTCACCCAACATCAAAAGGAGGAGCAAACTATCTCGTTTCATTTATAGACGACTGCACGAGGTATGCAAAAGTCAACACCATCAAGACTAAAGATGAAGTACTTGAGAAATTTCACGAATATCGCCTAAAAGTTGAAAATATTCATGAAGTTAAATTCAAGAAATTACAATCTGACAATGGAGGCCAGTATAGGAGCAAAGCTTTTGACATCTACCTCAAGGAGCACAGTATAAAACGATAACTTACCGTACCAGGAAACCCTGAGCAAAATAGCACCGCCAAAAGATTTATTAGGACATTACTTGACATGACAAGATGCCTATTAATCCAGTCAAAAATGCCGAACCACCAGTGGGCAGGACTAGCTAACACTGCATGCCACATCAGGAACTTTTGTCCATCCATAGCTTTAGACGGCCAAAGTCCTTCGACATTTGGAAGCCAGTGGATGAAGATGTAAGCCACTAAAGAGTATTTGGCTTCAAGGCATGGGCAGTCGTCGGAAGACACCTACTATGCCACAAGCTGGATCCAAGATCCATCGAAACCGTTTTTATAGGCTACCGAGAAGGAGTGAAGGGCTACAAATTGTGGGACTTTAACAAAGACAAAAACCTTGTACACCGAGATGTGAAATTTGAAGAAGATGTCTTCCCATTTCAGGAAAAGTCCACAAATGAACCTTTCACCAAGAACGCCGTTCACCTTTACACCCAAAGCCGATAAAACCAAAAATGAAGCAAGTGATGAAGACAAACCATCACAGCAGGGGGAGATGCCAGACGAAGCATCAGCATTAACCCAAACTGCAAACGAAGACGAGCAAATTCAAAAGGGGGAGTTGACAGACGAACAACCAGCACAAATGCCAACTGCTGAAGAAAATCTCCTAGAAATTGACGAGGAAAGATACGACTTGGATCTACCACCCTACCACTTAAAGAAGCCGAGGCAACAGTTCACAGATTGCTGAGACAAGCCGCCGTGTGAGACTTACAGATGAAATGCAACACAGCGATTGCAACTCCAGCAGAAAGAGATGAGCTAAGAACTTAAGAAGAAGCTCTAAAGGGGTTAGAATCTCAGAAGTGGAAGAAAGCTATGGAAGAGGAGCTGAACAACCTCAAAGGCAACCAAACGTGGGACTTGGTACCAAGGCCAAAAGGAATGAAGGTTATTACCTCCAAATGGGTATTTAAGAAGAAATACAACCAAGATAAAGAACTTGAATGCTACAGAGCGAGACTAGACGCCCATGGATTCATGCAAGTTGAAGGTATTGACTACCGAGAGACTTTTTTGCCGGTAATCAAGCTCAAGACGGTGAGAACCTTAATTGCAACTACAGTAGAACTTGGTTGGGAAATACACCAAACGAACATAACTGCGGCCTACCTTAACAGCACCCTAAACGAAGAAACCTACATGGAACAGCCGCATCCTTTCGTACAAATTGGTAAAGAAGACCATGTATGCAAACTTAAGAAGAGCATATACTGGCTCCATCAATCCGACCAAAAGTGGAACGCCTGTATAAACAAATTCCTAAAAGAAATTGGATTAGAAGAATCAGTAGCCGATCCATGCGTTTATTTTAACATGGAACAAGGACTGATTGTTGGTATTTATATATTGACGAGAATTTCATACTTGTACGAAACAAAGAAGTCCTTACAGCCTTCAAGCAGAAACTCCTAGGCAGATTCAAAGCGAGATATCTTGGAGAAGCCAAAGTCGGAGAAGCCCAAGAAATACTCTCAATGAAGATCAGCCAGTTGAACGTCAGCCTGAGTCAAACTGCTTACGCTGAAGAAATCCTAGAAATCTACGGGATCACTGACGCAAAGCCGACATCAACACACTTAGATCCTGGAGTAAAATATAAGAAGAACTGCAACGAGGAAAATGAAGACGAACGTTATTCCAGCAGTAAACATTTTCCCTACAGAGACGCTATAAAGCCTACTGTACCTCACAAATAGAACAAGACCAGATCTAGCCCATGCGACGGCATGTATGAGTCAGTTTTGCGAAAAACCAGCTAAAGAACATTGGCCAGGAGTGAAACATATCTTACGATACCTCTAGAAGACGAAGAACATGAAAATTCATTGCCACAAAACCAATGAAAAGACGCAGTTTTACTCTGATGCAGACTGGGCATCAGATGTAACAGACAGGAAATCCCACAGTGGATACGCCAGGCAGAAATGGCTGGAGCAGCAATTTCTTGGAAGAGCAAGAAACAAGAGGTAACTGCCCTATCGACTGTCGAGGCAGAATATCTTGCAATGGGGCATGTTGCGAAGGAAGCCCTATGGATGAAAAACTTTCTAACTGAAGTAGGCCTAGAAAAGTGCATCAAGAAGCTGATACCCATCCACGTAGACAATCAATGTGCAATCTGTCTCGTGAAGAACAAAGTGACTTCTGAGAGAAGTAAACATATTGATTTGAAGCATCACTTTCTCAGAGACCTTGTAAGAAAACGAGAAGTGAACTGTGTTTACAAGCCGTCAGCTGAAAATGTCTCTGACATCACGACGAAGATCCTGCCCAAGAAGAGAGCTAGTGAGCATCTGAAATCTCTTGGATTGAAGATAGTCTAAACGACGTGTGTTTATGAACTGTTCATGGATTGTTGTTTTCTTTTGTGTAAAGTGCAAACAAAAAAAATGGACTGTTTCGTAAATTTAAGGACTGTTTTTATGGACTGTTTAACTGGACTCATTATGTGTTGTGTGCACAGAGACCAACAAGGGGGGAGTGTTGTTAATGGTAGGCTAGTGTTGGCCTCTATATTTTTGTTATTATGTATGGAGACCAACCGATTTGCTACGAGCGCATCGGCTCTTTAGTGTATGTTGAGGCCGCTAGATGGTGCTACAAGCGCATGACGCTGAGATATTTTTAAAATAAACGGCCTCTTCTATCCGAGGCTACGCTGCCATGTTAAATGCATCACGGTTGTTTTGCCTCCCATTATTTTCCCCAGTTTAGTGTTGTTCTATCCATTTATCTTGACCCTGCAACATAAAATAACAACACTGTAAGCACCAGCATGACACTATGGCCGTTTCAACGCTATTTTAATGAGACTACAATATTCGTGTTGTTCTTTTCTCCTTGTTGAGGAAATTTTGCTCTCAACTAGAGATCGAACCAAAGAGCCGATTTTCAATTATTATAGCTTAAAATGTTGGTATTGACAAGGACCCGGTCCTTTTGACTACAATATTATTGTTAGGGAAATTTTGCTTTCACGTAGACATCGAACCAATAAACCTAATTTCAACTTATATAGCTTATGACATTAGTATGAACCAGGCCCAGAACATTTAAACGTTTTTTAACGTTTAAAACTTAGCTCTCACCTATAGAATGAACCAATGAACCGATTTTCACTTTTTATAGCTTATATGTAAGCATTAACAAGGACAGGGCCTATCGAACGCTATTTTCACGTAACAACAATACTGTTGTTGTTGTTCGTAATGGGAGTTTTTCTCTCACAAGTAATCAAACCGGTGAACCCGGTTTTTAATTTTAAAGCTTAAAACGTAAGTATTAAAATGGCCAGTAATTTTAAGGTGATTACAATATTCATTTTGTTTTTATTCTTGCTAGGATAAGAAAAAATAAATTATATTAGCAGTAAAAACACTTAAGCGTAGGAAACACGGATGTAAACTTTAAAAAACTTAATGCTCTAAAGGAACAAATACAAGAAAAAGACATGCAAGCCATCAGCGAACCACTAACACATGTAAAACAAGCTCTAGCTTGTTTTTGGGATGTTTGAGATTCTTGCACACGTGTTGGTGCAAAGTTGATGGATTACATGACTTTTTCTTATATCTGTTCCTTTGGAACATTAGGTTTAATGCTCTAAACCGTACATCCGTATTTTATATGCCTAAATGTTTTTTGTTCTATTAAATGTTATATAAAGCTAAAGAATGTAGCAATCCTGAAGGTAAATGAGCAGCCTTATGTGAACCTATGATGCTTACCAAATTCTCAATTATATCTAAACCCATAGATATATAAATTGGTTCGTGGTGCCATTACCAAAGCAAGAAATTGTTTGGAAAAGAGCAATGTATTTTTATCTTATTTGAAGACTCTAATCCAGAATATAGGCAAATAGAATTGTTAGCAGGCAGCAAAAAACTTACCTTTGGTTTTCATATTGTTCTTGTGGCTATTCTGGACGTGTTTCAGCCAAAACGTGATCGTAGGTTTCCCACTTACAATTCCCAGATTTTCCCTTACTTTAGTAAAATCCAGTAGCTTCAACAGATTTCAGGCTACACGAAATTAATTAAACATCAACAAAACTTAAGTGCAAAGAGTTTTTAAAAATTGGTGACAACAGACCAATATCAACAAGTGGTACAGCAATCTGAAAAGTTAAGAAATGCTTTGGTCATTGCAAGTTGTAAATCAGAACGCAAAGCTATTTTGTAAAATTCAAATAACAATTAAATAACTAATAAAAAAAAATAAGAGTGAGCAACACAAAGACAAAACTTGGCAGATTACCTTGTCGTTTCCTTTCTTATCTCGACTTTTTTCTTTTACTACACTCCCCATTCCATTTCCATCCATTCCCAGTCACGTCTACAGTATGTGGAAATGACCAACTCTAACCACACCTTGACCTCCTTTTTCTCTCCAACTCTTATCAACTGAATCGACAAAATAAATCACGTAGCTTCACTGCAATGATTAATTTGATAACAGAATAAGATTTCTTGTTTCAGCAGTCATTATTTCGAAAACGATGGTAAAATTCAATACTAAAAAGCTAACAATAATAAAAGATCGTCTCCTGATAGGCGATAAAACCACAAGGACATATGGCATGCACTGAATTTTAATTTTCGGAAAATGATTTTTTCCTTGGTCACAAAAATAATGATAACACTAGTAAAAAAACATGACTGGGTGAGATCAACTCACAAGCGAACCGCCATGTTGGATTAGTCCAAGCCACTCACTACTAGTGTTATCATCATTTTTGTGACCAAGGAAAAAATCATTTTCCGAAAGTTAAAATTCAGTGCATGCCATATGTCCTTGTGGTTTTATCGCCTATCAGGAGATGATTTTTTATTATTATTCCAACTTACCACAAAATAATTGAAGGTTTAAAAGGCTAACAATTTTAGAGAATGCAAAAAAAAAGGAAACGAAAAGGTAATTTGCAGGTTTTGTTCTCATTTTGATTACTTGTACTTTTTTTTTTTAAATTGGCTACATAATTGCTATTAGAAATTGGCAAAACAGTTGACATCACCACTTGCAATTATCAAAACATTTGGCAACCTGGCAGATTCCTTTACCACTTTTGGTTTTTGACCCAATAACCACCTTAGTAAATGAAAACAGTTTTATACCACCCTTAACTATTTTAATAGCACCCGTGCATCTGCCAATTATGTGAATTAACTTAATCTGTACCTTTCCGTTCGTATCCAAAACATCAAAAGCCTGATGATTCATCTTAGTTTCGTTCCATAATGTGACAATGTCCAGACCATATTCTTCGAATGATATTTCCAATAATTCTTTTTCAGATTTGTTTATCAACCTGCTCATGCCTGCCGAGATAGCATTTACAAATTCGATATCATGAGGACAGACAGTGACAGCTGGAAATGTAATGGATTCATTCCGAGTGACAATGACATCAAATGAAGTAGGTTCTTCGAGGTAGTAGGAAATTCGATCATAGAGTTGATATATGCATATTCCCATGCAACATACGATAATTAACATTCTCAGGAGGTCTTGCCAATGCGAATATCTCGATGCTGGGAATTTTTGGAATAAATTTGGAATATGCATTGTCCTGATTGGCAGTAAATTCTCCTTTGCAAACTTCTTTTTTCTTAGGTTGAAAAACTTCTGCAAGGGATTTTTGAACAAGATTTTATGATGATTTAAGCTGTTTAGGTGTAGGATATTTTATTTTCTTATCTTAACATTTTACTATGAAGACGTTATCTCAAACATTATTTTAGATGCAAGTGCATACGGCATGTTTTTATTCATAGTTGGATTGCTTTGGAGAAGAGAAGTAACCACAGACATGGTACATTTACACCCCAACAGCAGTAGAGGAAAAGGAGAAAACAACCCTTTTTGAGCAACCCTTCAGAAAACCCCTACAGTTTGGCATATATTTACCCTATTCGTATTTGAGTATTTTCTTTGCAGGTTTTTGTCACAGTGGTGTTGCTGATTGGGGTGTTGCTGATTGGTCCTTATCCCCACCTATGCGTATTTTTATGGATATGTCTTTCCAGTGGGGGGGTCTAGCGAATGGGTTGGTAGAGGTGGACCGTGCCGTTCATTGAGTGCCATAGATACGAACAGTGGGAGTCTCACCTCACATTCCCATGATGTTTTTATGCAAGGCGTTTCTGCAGGGAAGGGTGGTATGAAAAGCATGAATGTGCGATGGAGCCTACTGCTTTTTTTTATTATGGGATTCCCTCAGGACATAGTACAGTACCACGGACAGCAGGGCCCCTCACAGGGTAGGTAACTAACAACAATTGGGGTAACAATAAATGGGTAACAAATATTATATTATGAGCACATCTAGAATTGCTTTCATTTATTTTTGCAAAATAACTGAACTTAAAATGGACTAAAAATGACTCCACGTAGACTATGATATTGACGAAAAAATTGCTGGACTGCATACCCAGAATCGGGTCTTTCTGAACAACAATCCGGTGATTATTCTTTCGTCATTATCATCCAATTATGCAGTAACACATGCTTAAAAAACCCAACCACAACAACATACATGAAAAAACGTGAGTTGACACAGTTATCATCATTGACCTACAGCAGGCTTGGAGTGAGTAATCCACAGAATATAGGTTGCTAATTGTGAACCAAAGGATCAAAATTTTTAATTAACAACAGATTTATAATCTGTACTGAGTGTAATACGTAAATACCACTCACTTAACAGATAATTTATGCTAACTGTGGTAATAATAATATTAATAGAAAACTCAGTGAGCGTTTATTTATCCCAAGCATGGTACACTTTGCTGTTATCGAAGTAACACATTTTTTCCCAGCTTAAGCCAGAAGGACGCCTATGCGAGCAGGAGTTGGAAGTCAGAAATTTCGAATGAATGCTCACATTGACTGTTGTTCGTTCAAGGTAGAAACTGAAAACCCCGAATAAATACTTTGTTTGGTCTGACAGTGCCTAGATGGTGAGCGAGATAATGTCCGAGCGTGTAAAGGCCATTTGCCGAAGCACTTAACACATGGGAGGCAAATTTTGATATTAACAAGGCACACGCGCAGTCTTTTTGCCTGTTACCTGTAACGAGTTTGGATATTTTGTGATTTGTGAGATGAAATCTTTATTGATACATAACAAAAACATGTGAATTCGCTTTTAATATGAACACAAATTTGAATATAATTAGCAAAATTTTGAATAAAGGGCTTTTTTTGTAACCATGGTAACGGATCGCAAATCTGCTGACAACTGACCTCTTAGCTACTAGTCGATATACAGATTGTTAGTTATTTTTCACAAAAAAGCACACAAATACAAGAGTACATTACACTTGCATGTATTTATCATGAGCGATGCCTACATACTACTTTAAATCTATTGTTAAAATTCCCCTGTTTGTAGCAAAAAAACCTATCGATTCGTGTGTTCTGGGAACCTTGATACAAAGCCAAAAAATCCTTGCTTGTCTTTATTTAAACCTATGTATAAAAATCTAACTTTGCCTTGACAGAATAAAAGCACTAAAAGTAGTTAACGTTTAAAAAAGCCAGCAAGTGCACATGTATACAGTAAAATGCGACGTTTCGGGATTTATCATTCCGTTGTCAAGCAAAATACCCTCTCCATTTGCTAGAAAAACTAATCGATCACCGTGTTCTTCTCAAGCTTAACCCTCCAAAACTCAAGCCATCAAATTTTTTATGCCTTCCATACTTCCCCTATGCCACAGAAAACATTAGGAAATTGCTAGCTCCCCAAAATCTGACTCTCGTCTCCACTGCAGCACGAAATTAAAAAAATCTAACTAGGCCAAACATTACAGTAGAGCAAAACGATAAAACTAAACAAAAAAATGTCATCTATCAAATCCCGTGTAGCGAACCAACATGCACAGCTAGCTACATAGGAACCACGAAACAGGAACTTGATAAAAGGATTTCATCGCACAAATCCAACCTTAAATACAAAGATAAAACCAACTCTCTTGTTCAGCGCCAGATAAAGACAGGGCACACCCCAGATCTTCAAAATACGCAAGTCATTTTTCAAGAAAATAATTTTCGTGCACGTCTTAACTTAGAAACACTTTGCATCCTTACACAACGACCACCAATCCATAATCATTTGATGCCTAATAATAAACAGTTTTCAGAATATATACCAATCCTTCACAAATTTGGAATCGCAAATTTTTCCCACCAGGGCCATCCCACATAAATAGCCGCCACCTCCGCTCATCAAATCACTTCTTCCCTGCTTCGTTAGGGAGAGGTCCTCCCAGTTCAGGGGGGGGGGAATGAGGCTTAATGGCGCGTCGACAGCTTGGTCATTAGCGCCAACCTCAGTCACAGTGCAGTGGTCCGGGTTGCCACTGCACCACACATTACAGAGATATTATTCAAACCCCTAACCTAAATCTTGTCATACATCTGTACCTCCTGCAAAAATTGAAAAACACCGGACAGGAGGACAGACTTATCGCCCAATTGACGCACAATGTCATGCGGAAGATGGAAACGATGACGAAAACCATCAAGATGGCAACAATCAATAAGGAAGTGCCGGACCGTAAGTGGCCGCCGACACCAATAACATTCAGGAGGGTCAACCCCCCGCAAAAGGAAACAGTGAGTAAGTCGAGTGTGACCAATGCGCAAACGGGCCAACACCACCTCCTCACGGCGACTGCGGCGACACGCCGAGTGCCATTCCTCAACAGTGCCTTTAATAGCTCGTAATTTATTGCCGTCCTGTCCATCCCACGAGGCTTGCCAAAAAGCGTGTAACCTTAGACGCAGAGTTGGAAAAGCGTCCGTCAGCTTTTGCGCTGACTGGGCTTCACTTTTTATCTTTTTAACATTTTACTGCTCTGGCTTGCTTTGCCTTAGAATGGGAAACCATTTAAGTGTATCTTGTTGACTTGTAGCTTATGCTATAAAATATATTTTTTGCTTGACAACGGGATGATAAATCCCGAAACGTCTCATTTTACTGTATACATGTGCACTTGCTGGCTTTTTTAAACGTTAACGTTAATAACTTTGCCTTGCACATAATCAGGTTTTAAACAATATTGGAATTTTTTTTTAAGTATAAGTGCTGTCGGAAGGATTACTGAGTTATAGAAAACAAAATCTTATTCTAAAACTTATTTTAACACTTGCTTACGTAAAAATAAAATAAATATTAAAAGTAATGCTTACCTTGCATTATTTTATGTATTCTTGTGGAAAATTTTTTGCTAAATGGTAAGTGGAGACTGGAATACATCCTTTTACACCGGTTTGAATTCAGGTCAGTGTGAAAACCAAAAAGTTGGATTTTCATGACGGTCTTCAGAAACGTTTTCAAAAATATTTTCGAAACTACCACCATGCTAATTCCCAAAGCTTGCCCCATTTCGTGTTTGAGAAAACTAAAGTTGGGGTCAAAAGAAATATATATAAACTGAGAAGATTTATGTTTGAACTAGTGCTCCCATGCACACGGGCAAGCACGTAGGCTTGAATTGGCACCCAGAATTGGATAGTAATTCTTTTTTTTTATTTAATTTATTTTATAGTCTTAAAAACCTCTTTATGACTCTTTATTTTTGGGGGGGAGGGGATGTTTTTGTTATAACAAAGGGTTTATTTGCGAATGTATACATAATGTCAGTGTTTAATTCGTCCTAAACTATTATTTTTCACCCTTTTAGTGCATAATTTAGTTTATTTTACAGCATTTAAAGGATTTACAGTTGCAATAACACTTCTTATTTATCTTTAGGATTTTATTTCTAAAATTTTAGTCATTTGCATAATTTTGATTGTAAAAAAACTATAAATATTTGTGTAGTTTTAAAGGTAACACCCTTTCAACACTCTTTCTTTGCTGAAGTTAATACAAATTACACTTATTAATAATTATTCTCTCCTTTCCCCAAACCCAGCTTCACGAAGTAACAAGGTGAAGGGTCAGGTGTACTATGAAATGTGTTCATGCTAACCATGCTGCATGTTAACCATCCTACAAGAAAAGTTAGCCATCTTGAGAATAACATGCATCATTTTAAAGCAGCACCAACTTAAAATTTTCCAATGTGTCTGTAACTTAATTGAAAATTCGTGTCAGAAATAATTTGCCCATCCCTTTCAACAAAACACTCTTCTTCAGTTTCAGGGACAGTTCTCCTGCAATGCAATACCTTGTTATACCTTGTAATTAAGTAACTCGGACAGAAAGCTCTGGTAAGTGGAGTTGGTAATGTATTCTCTTTCCAAGAGGACACCATTACTCATAACCATGTGTGAATATAATAACTCAAGATAAAAATATTAAGCCAAAATATGATCTTGGCCTTAAGTGAAATGTTATTAATCCGTTTTGATGTAAGTGTTTTTATTACTGTTTTATGGGATTTTCAATTCCTGTGGTTTCCCTAGACCAGTATCCATCTTGCATCTTCTGTTCTCTATTCCAGGATCTACTAGGCAGTGCTTTGATCGCAGTGCAACGTTTCCAAGGAACCATAAAAAATCCGTGAGTCACTTTTTCTACTAGTTTTCTTTTATCACATGTTTCACAGTGACATGCCATGACTGGTGAATACAGTTAAAAGTGGACTTTTTTCTTTAGCAGAACCAAACAATCAAGTAATTCAGTATTGCGTGAGAACATGTATTCAGAATATTCTCACACAAGATTATAGAAGAAGATTTTGTTAGAAATCCTAATTTTTTTGAAATATACCATGGTAGTCTCGTCATCCCTCCTGTCCACTACTGCATTGTACAAACCTAAACAATAGGTAAAACACACTGAGAAAAGGTAGTTAACCTTTACCTTATTTACATAAATTAATACATGCTTTTATTTAATCATTAGCTATCAAACAATTAAAAGTACTTATCTCTCTTACATCTACACATCTTGCATGCTGTTCTTGCTATCAACTAAGTACTCATTTACAATGGATGCCTTCTAAAGCATGTGGCCGTGAAGAACGCAAATATTTAGTACCTAGATAATATGTGTAGAAGGTTGCTTGTCTACAGAGGGTATTTTCTGTATATGATCTAGGGCCGTCAATCCGTCATCTGTTCCACTGTCGACATATGCAGCGGGCTCCGCTTTTTTGCTGATTGGCTGTCAATCGGATCGGATCGGATTTGCCTTGTAATTGCTAAAAAAAAAAAAAGGAGACAGCTGCTTGCAGTTTGGGCCATTGGAAAAGTGGTGAAAAAACCGTGAAATGGTATATTCAAACGTCCAGATCGGTCGACGAAAAGTGAAAATATTTTGAATTTGGTTTATTACTGCCTAACGCTGCCTGTTTATCATCAACAATCAATCTTTTAACAGTCGGATGCCTTGAACAACTAGAAACGGCTATTGCTATTGATCCATTTTGTCACCCTGATGGTTCCTCAACTCCACGTCCGATTCCAGATTTTTCTTCTGATAAACCTTGCCCGGACTCACATGCTACTGCATGCAAAGTTTGGTTTGGATAGTCCTTGTGGTTTTTGCGTGATGCGCGGTCTAAGATTACACTGGAGTGTCTTCATAGCGGAGCTACACTCTAATGAAGTGGAGCTAACATTGAAAGTAGATATAGTCAATTTTTTTTAGTTATCTGTTGCTAGCTAATTCAGAAGTTATGAAAGCTGTTCAGGTCTATTCTGGCTTAGTTTTCCCTTCTATGATTGTAAGTTTCACATCATAGCATCTGCTCAACTCCCTACTATACTTTACCAATGATTAGGTTTTAATTAAGTTCTAAAGTTAAAAATAGGGCCTGCAAATCAAATGTTTAAGAGTTTGCTTCTGGTGATGTAACACTGAAAGAAATTAATTAATTAAAACCTTACGTGCTCATAGAAAAATTCTGTGCAGGTTATCATCGACAAAGCAGCTGCCTCAATATGATGTAACCTGGCTAATAACTTCTCAAAAGCCGATGATCGATTTTTCTTTGTGTACTTTTCGTGTGTACTCTCTACACGTCATTAGTCGAAGCTAGGTGATGTGTAGAAAACTGTTATCCACTAGGCTAAGTGATTAATATTTTTTCTATCAGCGCCTATCTGTTGAAATTACTACAAATGGTTTACCAATCCAATGTGGTGGATCACCATAGCCAGTCCCACTTTAAAGGGCTTTTTAACTGTATTTCTTGTGTTTTATTGTGACCTACGCAGAAAATATTTGCCGAAAGTAAAGTTGCTGTTCCTATTTAATGTCGTTGTGGCTGTCTCTTCGTTTATCAAGAGACACTTTTTTACCAGTGGGTGATGCATTGAGGATAACCGTTTTGATTCCCTTGACTTCAAAACAGGTTCAAAGATGACTAGAAAATAAAAAAGCCTTCACATCTTGAAACAATGTGATTCTACCTGATATTTACAAATTAAATAAATAATACAGTTTGTTGCTGAAGCAACTGATTTGGGAAGGATCACGTGGTGTCACTGACAGGCAGTCAATAAATATAATTCATGGTTAGCCATACATAGTCTTAAAACTATGCATGGCTAACTAAAACAAGGGGCTACAGCGACTATCTAGTCGCATTGGTCTTCTGTACAGTTCGTTCACTTCCAATGTTGAGGCGCACATCTCTATCATGCACTACAACAGCTATCTCTATTATAAAATCTAAAAACAGTAACCATCAGAATTGCCCGTTACAAATGTGTTAGCTTTTAAGCTTATTTTACGTTTCAGGCATAATTGTCAGCGTTTAGGCCTAATTTACAACTTTAATTTCGTAAGTAGCAACTAACGGAGATTTGGATTGTATACAGTAAGCCTATTCATTTTTGCAACACGGTATGCCTTCCCGCACACAGTTACAGTGTTACAACGTAATGCGCAACTTAGCCTAATATAGATCAGTGGTAGTAGGGAAGGGATAGGAGAAACGCTGCAGCGACTCGTAGCAACTATTGACGTTGCCATGGCAACGTGATCTTAGATCTAATTTTCATTTTTTAGGCCTAATTTTTTTAACGGCAGTTTTGGTTTTGTAATTAGCAGATAGGCCTAATGGAGAATTTGGTTCGATCGTAAGCCTATTCATTCATGCAACAATGCGACAAGACTCTTTTAAACGAAGCTAAACTGTTTTTGTTTTTAGGGCTGCGTTAACACAAATCTTTAGGATTTCAATTCGACGATGAAATGTTATTATTTAATTTAGTTACGTCGAAGAAGTCTATTAGCTATAAGGAGGCAACGATGTTTTAATTTGCCATGTTATTTAACTAACTTTTGACACTGAATCGAACGTTGTAAACAGTGGTCGTCAATTTCTGGTACCGTTGCAAAGTTGAAAAAAGTGACGGACGGACGGATGGACGGACAAAGTCGTTGCAATAGTCTTCTCAGCCGGTACGGCTGTACAGAAGACTAAAACCAATCGTCCAATAAAAAACAACACTAATCCTGCATAAAAAAGGTCTCATTAAAAACGTGTTTACGTTAGTATTTTCCAAGATGCGTTTGAAAGTATATGCTGACGACGCCAAATCCATTCTCTTACCTATGCAATTCTAAACATTGACCACTCGAACAGGAAAGGAATTTGTCCGGCACGGTAGCCTGGTTTTGGGAATAGTTAGTTTAAGGCTGTGGCCTCGAGTCCATTTTACATAGCTAAGTTTGAAAAATGCCAAGTCTACAGGCAAATAGCCATGTAGAATCTTGTCGGTCATAATCAGGTCAGTCTTAAGATGGCGCAGCTCAAGAGAGTCCAATCCCAGTTTTTTAAGTCTCAATTTAATGCAGCTGTCATATCCCAATAAGTGATTTAGTGAATTGCCGCTGGACTGGCTCTATGTAGTTGATGTCACGCAGCAAATATAGGGACCATACCGGACTGGCATGCTCTAGCCATCTCACATACACCTTACCTTTGTACAGCTGCAATTGAAGACCCATTGTACCATGCCCAAATGGCGATTTGCATTAGCTACAATATGTTCACAATGAAGTGTCGATTTGAGGTCTGACTCAAACCAAACCCCAAGGTCTTTAACTTAGGACACGCTGGGAAGTGGTGTTCTTTCAATACTGTACTGGAATTTAGCATTTTGCAGAGTACCGATGTCAAAGCTTTTGTACTTAGTGTGAGAAACAGGTAATTGCCAGGCTTCAACCCACTGTGAAACACAGTTAATTTCTTCTTGGACTTCAAAGTTGTTTTGGTTGCAAAGAATTACAGAGTGGATTTTAAGGTCGTCTGCAAATTTTGCTTGTTCAACATGTTTAGGACCGCAGGATAGATCAGTCAAATAAACTACAAACAAGAATGCCATTGTTAATGTTTTATTGACATTAATGCGTTTCTCACCATTAGGCGAATAAATGGATAACCCTTTGGCTGTGAGAAATTTGCCCCATTAGACGGTGTTGAAATACAATATCCCTATTGGAAATGCTAATCGAAATTTCTACTGGAGCAGTATGTCCAGTAGAAGATTTTAACTGGAGCAATACCACCAGTAGATATTTTCAACAGGATCTATACCTCCAGTACATATTTTGAACTGGACCAGTAATCAAAAGTAGAATATGTTCAACTGGACCAGTAATTCCTGTAAAAAATGTTTCGTTAACTGGTGAACTGATTAAGTAGACCAGCACTACCAGTGAGTTTTTCCAGCTGGATGGACCAACACCTTCAGCAGATATGATCAACTGAACCAGTAGCAACTGTTAAAGGTATTGAACTGCACCAGTAACCAACAGAATCTGTTCAATTGGACCAGTAACTCAGCAGAGAATGGTTCATCAACTGGTGAATTAGTTAAGGAGACTGCTACATCCAGTAGATTAATTCAACTGTACCAGTACTTCCACCAGGTATTATCAACTGGACCAATAGCAAATCAAAGGCATTTAACTGGACCTGTACCAACAAGTAGAATGTGTTCAAATGGACCTGTAACACCAGTAAGAATTGTTTCGTCAGTTTGGGAACTGGTTAACTGGCCAGTGCAATCAGTAGGTTTTACAAATGAACAATACCACTAGTAGATATTATCAACTGGACCAGTAACAACTTTAAAAGGCATTTAACTGGACCAGTAACCAACAGCAGAATCTGTACAAATGGACCACGAACTTCATTAGGGAATGGTTCATAAATTGACAATTATAGTTAACTGGTCCAGCACAACCAGCAGATTTTGTTTAAGCTCCTAAATTTAAGAACGTCAGCACGATTTGTTGTTGGTTGCAGCCACGACTCGAACAATATGCAGTTGCTATATTCATGATAACCAACAGCGTCTCGGGAGTTGTTGCAACAATAACTCGTTGCTGTGCCACTCGTGATTGTTGACAGAACTCGCTCGACGTTTTCCTATACGGGCGCAACGTGAAGGGCTTGATGTTACCTAATATATTGGAGAGCCATGGTCAAAACCATGCAGGATAACCATACGATGTACCACACTCTGACAATACAGCAAGTAACGTCAAGCAACAACTTCGTGCGCCCGTGAAGAGCTTGCTTTGCTTAAACAAGAAAAAATACCTTCGTTTTATTTATTGATTTTTTTCTAAGTTGCACGAAAACATTATAACACTCAACAATAAAGGTGGTTTACTTTTTTAAGTTACAAACGACGTTACAACTGTGAATAAAATTTAGAACAGCTTAGTGAAACGCATTAAAGATGTGAACGTCATTAAAAGTATTTTCACTATTTTTCAATTTTTGAATTTAATTGATATACTATATACTATCGTTCCATTACATCATAAATTATTATCCGTGTACATTTTAGGTTTCGTGTCCACATTAGGTTCTGTTAAAAATTATCCTGATGCATTCATGTTTGCTTGTCCTATAGATGAAATGAAGTTACAGTACTGAAATGTAAATATGTATGAGAAAGGAGGAACTACTTTCCGTTTGTCCCTCTTTTCCTCATCAGTCCGACCAGTGATAATATTTGTTGGTGGATACCTCCCACCCTACTCCTGTTGTTCATTCCTATGCCCTTCCTCTTCCCCCACTCCGCAAAAATCTTGACAAAGCCTAATGCCAGCCATGTCATGTTTTTCATTATCTACTATATTAATACCATAAGCACTCGAGGATCAGCATCATCATCTCCAACAATTAAAATTCATTGTTACAAATAAAAGCAACGTTTTTTGCATTCTTCTTGCACGTGTGATGTCTTTGCTATGGTGCATAACAATTCTTAGTGCACGTATCATGCATATGAAACTTTCGCCTAAACCAGTTCATAGCTGATAGGTAAAATGAAAAAACCCATGTTTAAGCTAAACCCGTATAGTTTTATACCAGTTAAGCTAGGTTCTAGGTCTCAAAATTGGCAGTTATTAAGGATAAAGTAGCTTATTTTTATCGCAGATGCAGGTTTCAGAGCTGAGCTGAATTGTTTCAAAGTAAGCAGCAACAATCATTGCGTGCGTGACCGTTGTTGCTTGGTAAATGAACAACAATGTGGAATATAGCATTGTCGGCGTTTTGACTTTCGTTGATGAGCGGATTTAACTTGCTTACTGAATGCTGGCTTTCTCAATACAGAAAGGGTTTTGGTTTTTAGCTTTCAATCAAACTTCATTATGAATTTTGCGTGGTCACACCAAATATCCGTGGGAATACCCCGATTTTTCCACCCAGGGAGGGAAGAGAATGGGGAGAAAATAAGAACGAAAAGTAGGAGGAAGAGAAATCACATTGGCCGGGGGGGGGGGAATGATGGCATAAGTTGGAAGGGGGACATTAAAATCAAAGACTGAACACATGGGGTGGCATGGAGATACAGACCCCACACTGGGGAAGTCTGGGAGGTGTTGCAGTAGGGTGTTGGAGGGTATTCGGGGGCACAGAAGGGGGCAGAGGTGTGTGGGTGGGGAAAGTGGGTGGGGGAATTGACAGTGCCAGTTACTTTCCTAAGACAACAAAACACCAGGAGAAACTAAGTCCGGGAAATTCAATCATCATGCAACATGCACAGGTCTAGCTAGTATTTAATTTAATTTTTAAATGTGTAGCTTTCAATTTGAATAAAACCTAAGTCAAAATTATTACACATTGAACATATATTTATTTATCACTAATTGAACCCATTTGTATCTCCATCTTATAATTAAGTGTTTATTGTCTTACTTCATCGCTGTTCAAAATTTCGAAAGTATCCGTTGCCACACAACGACGAACCCAGTTAACCAACAAAGGTTCTCTGCTTTTATTTCTGTATTGTTACTCGATTCTGATGTGACCCATCACTGTTCATACCATGGAAATGTAACGCTAATTAGCACCCTCAACGTCTTCTCTTAAAACAATTTTTAAGACATGTTGCCTAAAGGGGATAATCATGGTTGAATTTTCGGGGTATGAATGATGATGGGACACTTTGGAAGCGAGTTACCATCCTTAAACACGAGCACAGAACCCTTCACCAAATATCTAAATTTAAATTTCTTTTGTGTTACTTCCTCAATGGTTACTGCGAAGACCAGATTGGCAAGAGGGCTGCCTTCATTAAATCTGAAATGCATCCACAATTTTCTAATATTGTTATTGGGGATCTAAATCTCCGAACTATTGACTGGATATCTTACCCCTCCCCACATCGCATTCAAAATAAATTCCTGCATTTCGTTGTAGACTGTGGGTTCATTCAACTTGTTACCTAGCCCACTAGGGAGTGCAGTACTCTTTATGTGATTTTGACTGATGACCTACGGGCCATATTTGATGTGTCAAAATGTGGCTTGCTACAAATGCGATCATAATATGGTCCTGTTTAAACTCCATCACTTGCTAACTGTTACACACACTCAACCAAAACAGTGTATTAACTTTAATAGGTTACGTGATCTTTTGGATGAGGTCGATTGGGAAACTGAGTTACTACGGTGCCAAAACCCAAATGAGGCTTGGAACAAGTTCAAGAGGGTAATTAAAATCACGCAGCATGCTTTGCTGTCAAACTTTGAGGCACAAACACTACTCTCAAACACTGAACCCTAAGGAATTGGCAAAACTCAATAGAAAAAAAATTTGACGCCTGGCACAATGTACGCTCAACAGGTCACTTGCAAATCTCAAATTATTCTGTTTGCTAAACAAAATACTCCAAATTCGTGAAGGAACTTGCAACTTCACTTGAGATTAAAACCCTCCAGGAAGGGAACCTTTCGGCATTGTTTCGCTTTTATCGGAAAAAAAAACAAATGTAACTCGCTCTATTCCACAACTTCAGTCAAATGGTGACCTTGTAACGAGACCTGTGGATAAAGCAAATATCCTGTGTTCTGAATTTTCCAAAAATGGCTTTACTGACAACGGCTACCTACCTGTGAGTGTCACCCTGACATATGCGATCATATCGTCGATCATATGAACGATCATATCATCGAGAAATGTTCAGTGATACTATTTTCCAGAAATGACATGCCAATATCCTGAAATCGATCAAGCCTAGCCACTCAGTTGGCCCTGATGGTTTCGCAGCTTACTTTGACAAGCAGATTGCTCACCAAATTGTTTTTCCATTACAGAAAATTGTCTGCATCTCATTCACTTCAGGCATTTTCCTAACCGCCTCTGTGGTCCCAATCTTTAAAAAAGGCACTCCCACAGACCCAGGTAATTATCGTCCGAATTCATTGACCTCTGTACTGTTCAAGACCATGGAGACCATTGTTCGCAACACAATGATGTACCACATCTCCAAATTTAATCTTATCTGCAATGATCAATTTGGCCTCTTGCCAGGCAGATCTATGGTTCACCAACTGTTGTTGGCATTAGATGGTTGGACCGAAGCACTTGACATGGGTGCTTATACTTTTCGACTATAAAAAAACATTTGAATCTGTTGTACACTCTAAACTGCTCTTCAAACTGAAATTCTAGGGTTTTGAACAGAAACTGTTGGCATGGATCAGATCCTTTATTAGTGGATGTTCACAGCGTGTAATTGTTGAGCGGGAAGTTCTCTACTTCTTGTGAGCTGATTAATGGTGTCCCTCAGGGCTCTGTGCTCGGCAGCCATATTTGGGTGGTAACAACAGTCTGCTAGTCTGTTAAGGATTGTCTGTTACCGTGCACATTAGGAAACTTTATAAATTATGTATTGATTATAATAAAAAGCTCTCTAGGTGCTACATATTTAAAGCTAATTAACATTGTTTAAAATCGCCAGGACTTGCATAACTATAGCAGATACCATTAAATTAGAAATCCTGCACCCATACACTTTAGCAATTAAGATTTAGTGTATATATAAATCTGATCGCCATCATCCCAAGTGGAAGTTCTTTAAACCCATTAGAACTACTTTCTTGTCTGTGTACCTTATGTGCTGTGAGTTTCGTCACTAAGTTTTAAACCCATAAATGTAGTTGTTTTGGAATTGTAATTTGCTTTGTTTTTTTCACTATTTGCTTTTTTCACTTTTGTTCTTTGGTATTACAGCCTATCTGACTTCTTTATTTTTAAATACTTATCTTCCCTTTTTGGCTGACTTGATAGTGCTACATTAAACTGTTAAAACTTAATGGGTCCCTTTTTCCTTTGCCCATGCTCTTTTGTATAATATGCCTCCTCTCCGTTTAAAGAAGACTTCTTTGGCGTTTACCAACCATTTTCAGTATTGTTTTTTTTGTTGGTTTCATATTAACTTGTTTATTATAAAATATTAATTTTCTCTTTTTGGCTGGATGATATCACGACTTTATATTTAGAAAATTTGATGTGTCTCTTTTCTATTTACCCATACTCTTTTCTGTAATATACCACCTTTCGGAGGTAGTTAAAAAGAAACCTTGTTTGGGGTTTACCTGGTTTTTTTACTATTTGTCATTTTTTTTCCCGCTATTGTTCTTTCGGTTAATATTTAATTAATTAATTTTAAAATACTTGTTTTCCGTTTATGGCTGTCTGATATCACTACTTTATATTGCGAAAACTTGATGGGTCCCTTTTCCTTTAACCCATACCCTTTTATATTATAAGCTTCCTTTCGATGCTTTAAAGATGCCTTCTTTTTGGGAATGTAGTGAAAAAGACAAAACAATGAAGAGAATCTCCTAAATTTAACAAACCCATAAAAGGCAACTTAATACAACCACGCACATACTCACACACACGTTTTGAATATTTAATTTTAGTATTCTTCCGTCAAGTCTTCTCCTCTCTGTTTGTCATCACGTTGATGATAACTAATGATTTTCTTACCGTTTTTCAATAATGTAGGTTATTTAGCAGTAATACGACGCAACCAGGCACCAACCATTAGCTTACCTACCATGTTTAAAAGTAAAACTGATAAAAGAAATTAATGCAGCAGGAAGGTTTCGTATGGACTAAGCGCTACAGCACCACTTGCAGTACCTGAGACCTTAAAGGTCTTACCCGTGTTCCATTACTGTTGTGACTTCGGCCTAGTTAAACCTTACCTTGAACATCAAACGTGCTCATTTTGGTTTCTGATTCATGAAGCACGCATACCATACAGGCTTCATTTACTCTTTGGTAAACAACAGATGCTTGAATAAAGCCAACCACGGTTCATCTTTCATCAGTTCAGTTGCAAGAGTATTAGCTTCTGTTGTCAGCTATGTAGAAATCTACTTTGAAAAACGTAAACTTTTTCAATATTATCAACTGCTGCTGATGAACGGCTGAGAGGATAAATTCACCTCGGTATTACAACATGAGCATATAATTGTTAATGTCAGGAATTTGCCAATTGACCAGTGATCTAGTATAGTTGCCTAGAAGGTAGCAAAAAACAAGGGTGCCTCCTTAATCGCCAATCAACAAGGGTTGTCAAGTTGAGCATTTTTAAATGATATTTGTAAGATATTCGTAAAATATCGCTCTTGAGAGAGATACAATGCCTGGTGACGCTTTGAACTTATTCAAACTTTTAAATTTCACCGAAGACGGGCTGACTGAAGATGTGTACGGTGCTCGAATGCTCAAGTACCGGTTTATAAGTGAAAACGCGTGTAGAGACTACTACTACTAAGACTATTATTGCTTGGCTACTAATTCTTGGAACAAAAAAGAAATCGAATCCTGGAAAAGTTATTTCAGGATTGTTGTTACCATGTGAACTGTATGTGTGCCTTTCATAAATTTTTGACTTGGTAAGTTTTAAATATTGGTAGTGGTTTTTATAATATCTTTTTAACTAGTGAAATACCAATATTTTTCTTCACAGAGTAAACTTTAGCGTAGCTGCCAATCGTAACGTCAATTCAGTATTTAGCAGTAGATGGAGAGGATAGTTTTCCTTGACAGTTGGTTTGCACAACAGTTTCTTCAGGTAGTTTGCGGAAATGCGTCCAAGATCAAGTGTTGATATAATCTGCAGCAGAACAGTCTGTCTGTTTTCACCGATCTCTTTTACTTCTGCCCACTGGAAGAGACCTTGTAGTACGCAATCCATGGAAACTTCCAAAAAATTTATTTGCTGGACGACTCTCTTCAGTTGGAATCCCCTTAGTTTCAGAAACTGTCCAGTACGAATTGCTTTGGGAAAGTGAACTGCCATATGTCGCAACAACTGGGGATTGTCTGATGCAGTTGCCAATGGAGATATCTGCGACAAACCTAGAAAATATAAATGTAATCTGAATAGTTATTGTATGTAGCAGTTGTAAATTAAATATATGTACTCGTATGCTTTGTGCTACACACTTTAACACAGAGAATGAAAGCAAACACCATTACGTTAATGCCTTGGTGCATTAAGTTTTGTCAAGAGCTAGGAGTGAGGAATTCCGATTCACGTTACTTCACTCCATTAAGAGTGAAGAACTGATTCAAGTAACTCAAGAACTAGGAGAAAAGAACAGATTCAGTTTAGCATTTAACCAAATTAGGAACTATGAATTGTAGCCTGCATGTTAAAATAAAAATTCGGTCATTGCTTAAACCCGAAACTGAATCATAGCCGTTTTAATTCTATAACTGAATGAATGACCATCACAAAGTCAGAATGTCCGTATATAAATTGGCTGAAAGTTGTAATACAAAGCTTTGGCATGATGGTCAAGCACACCATCAAATCGTCGGATATATTCGTAATATTCCTGTTTATAAACTGTTTTATAAACTGTTTAAAGGCTCCTGGTACATGTGACATGAGATTAGGATTGTTGGCCAAACGAAGTGCAACTCCATGTTTTGTACTGTGACGTTAACTCAGTTTATATTACTTACGTTACGTTATTTTATTGTATTCCTTTTTTAATATGCCCGGTTTAATTTATAGCTAATGGTTATTATTGAACCCTGGCTTAATAAATCGGTTACGTTATTTAGTCGGAAACGAACATGCAAGTTTCTTTTGAACAAAGTGTTTTAATTTTAAATTGAGGAAAGCTCTCAGTGTATAAGACTTACTGTTGGCAGTGAGTTGCTACACGCTGTGGTATTTTTTTCGTTGTTAACAGAACATCACAAATAAATAGAATTGTAAAGGGCAATTCATTAGAAGATCAAATGGAAAGAGCAACTGCTAGCTACAAGCTGATATAGATAGACGAGCCAAAATAATGTATATACCAAAATAAATGTAGGTAATAAATGTGAAGGTTATAAGGTTTTATTATATTGGTTGAATTCGTCTATCATAGTCGTCAACATAGACTAATAATGAAGACTTTGAACAACTTGACAAAAACGTGATTAATAGCCAGAGTTTGCACCAAGTCTTCATTACTTTTATTAAGTAACTCACGATCAAATCAGAATGTGAGGATATGTGTTAATATAAGTATGTGGAACTAATTATCGCTATTCTGATGAACAAAGAAAACAAAACAGCTATCAAAATGCCAACTAAAACACCAGATTATTCAGTCAATACAAAAAGTTAATGCGTTATTTTGCATTTCTTAGAAAGAGTCTTAATATAAACCGTTACATGTCCATTTTTTTAACGTAAGAAAATAATGCACGGTTTTTAGTTTGTTTTGCATATTCTGAAGGGATGTTAGATCGTTAAAAGATTGCTAAAATATGTCAGAAAAGAAAGGTAATTACCATACAATAGCCTAGAAAATTTTACGTTGTCATGTAATATTTTGAAAGGTATAAATTAACAGAAAATATAATGAAGCCATTTGTGCCTGAATTAGCCAAAATAAACATTTTATTTGGATATTTTTTAAATTAATATATATATATATGTCTAAATATAAATTGGTGATTGATGTTTTTTTTT